>PVJO010003913.1:0-116248 GCA_004026905.1 Hystrix cristata | reverse complement strand
GACATATGAAAAAATGTTCAACATCACTGGTCATTCAAGAGATGCAAATCAAAACAACCCTGAGATTCCACCTCACTCCACAAAGAATGGCTATTATCAACAAATCAGCCAATAACAAATGCTGGAGGGACTGTGGAGAAAAAGGAACCCTTCTCCACTGTTGGTGGGAATGTAGACTGGTACAACCACTATGGAAATCAGTGTGGAGATTCCTCAGGGAACTAGGTCTAGAGATTCCATTTGACCCAGCTATTCCACTTCTTGGTATCTTCCCAAAAGAATTAAAATCATTATACTGCAGGGATATATGCACACCCATGTTTATAGCAGCACAGTTTGTAATAGCTAAATCATGGAAGCAGCCCAAATGCCCATCAACAGCAGAATGGATTAAGAAAATGTGGTATTTTTATACAATGGAGTACTACTCTGCCATAAAGAATGATAAGCTTGAGATATTCCTAGGTAAATGGGTGCATCTTGAGACCATACTCTTAAGTGAAATAAATCGAACACACATGTTTAAATGCCACATAGTTTCTCTGGTGTGAGAAACTGAAGTGTAAATAAAGACTAAAATGTATTATATTGGGAAAGGGAAGAAAGTGTCCAATTGGGAAAGGGAACAAGGGAGGGGGAAAGGAACAGAGGGACAAGAGAAATAAGAAATGGAAGAAAAAAATGGGAACAAAGCTTTTGTAAATAGGGAGGGAGGAGGGGGTGAGGGGAGGGGAATGGGAAAAAAAGAAGCAACAAGGTATATCATGTACAGGTACAAATCCCCAATGATGAATGTTATCAATATGTATATCGAAAATGTACCATTAAAATAAAGTTAAAAAAAAAAAAAAGAGCCCCAGAGAATTAGAAAGAGCAGCTGAGGAGACTGAGAAACCACAAGCAGTGAACCCCTTTTAGATTCTTACAAGTTGTAGGTTGTGTAGAGTTGTGAATTTACATGCATGTAGAGAGGTAGTCCTGTGAAGTATGACATCTTACAGTTCTTACATCCATGTGAGATGTGCAGCATTCATATGTATTATTCTCTCCACACTCACCCATGAGTCTTGGCCCTCTAAATTTATCTCCTGGAAGCTGGAGGAGGACATGGTGCTGGGTGCTACAGAGACCCAGGGACAGAAGAACTCTTGACGTGCCTGACAGTGGCCTCTCATCTCCCTTTAGGAGTGGGCTCACTGGCAGTACCACATGTGGTTCACTCTGTGTTTCTTTTGAAGTGGTTCTTGGGAGGAGGGTGTGGCAAACGAAGCAGGGATGGCTCACCTGGCATGTGGACCATTTCAACTTAGGTCACAGTGTGGAAGAAAGGAAATGAATAACAGCACTGCTCACCAGTGACTTCTCTTCACCTTCCTGTGTCAGCACTATGGCTTCTTTCATTCCCCACCTTTTGACCTTTTGATCTCAGAAGTGCATCCTACAGGCAAGCTCAGGGGAAGCCAGCCTTGATTATCAGCTGAGATGCGAACAGTCCGGTTCATATTCCACAGCCTTTTCTCCTCCTTGCCCATGTGGCCAGCTGGGCAAAGGAAACAGAATTCCCTAGAAGGCAGCAGAGAGGCCTATGGTAGTGTGTGACTGTTTCCCAAATACCAAGGGGCTTTCTCAGTCTTAGATGGACTTGTGAAGAAGGGAATACATGGACAGCAGAATGAGGAAAGAGCCATGGGCATACATAGGGATTTAGTAAAATATGCTTAATCCTGTTTCCTGTACTTTCATGCACTTCAATTGTAGTTTTCCAGAGCTTCTAGTATGAGTGAGTGGCCTGAGAAGTGGGGAGCATTGGTGGGATGTTGTCTTGGCTGGCTGTAAGGAGGGTGCTGCCTTGCTGCTATGGGGTGTGTGTGTGTGACCAAGCCATTGAAAGATAATTACTGTAATGGGCCCATCTGCTTTTTCTGTCTACTGATAATCAAGCCCATTTCTCTGGCCCTCAGCTTGCCTATTAAATCCTTTGACCCCTGGCATTTAAAAAATGCCACACCTCAAATTCTTACCAGCCACATAGGTTACCTGCGCCGTTTGTGCCTAATGGAACGTCCCATTCCAGTTTGGGGGTCAACAAGAGACTGACAAGCTACCTTCTGCATAGCAATGTGCTGTTGGGGACAGAGGGGCACAGAAGGGCCCCTACAGATGCTTTAGTAGATGCCCCTCAACCTTCCCAGAGCCAGTCTTCATGTGGCCACTGTTTCAACAATGTTCTCTCTGTTTGTGTCTGTTGGTATAAAAGCGACGGGAAAAGGAGCATTCTCGGACCTGCCCCAAAAAAGTGATCACACTGTCTCCTCCCCCTACTCCACCTCCCTACCGGTTGTGCAGTGGCCAGCAGGTGACCTTCTCTGCATGCTCTGTGTCCTGTTTTCCTGCCTGCCTGCATAGAGCTCAATTCAGTATCCCCTCTTTGCAATGATCACTGTTAAAGCAAGACCATTTGTAGCAGAAACAGCCTTTATTGGTACAAATGAGCAATCCTGACTGGACCCCAAGATAATGCACTATATAGTCAGATCCTGGGCTATTTAATCCAGTTTCCATCACAGGACTATGACTGTGCAACTACAAACTACCACGTAAAATGTATTTGTCACAGATCTAAGGCCCAGAAACCCTGAGAGCAACACATTTCTATAAATCTCCATGAAAAGCAGCCATTTTTCTCTTGCTATTCAGGGAGGTCTGGGCATTTAGAAGCTTCATAGGGACTGCATGAGGTTGATTCTAAGAGCCCTGCCTGTTGCTTTATTCAGCTTCACCTATCAAACACTTGCCTGTCCCATCCACCCCACTCACTCCAGGCAGATCATTCAAGGACCACTTTCCAGAGCTCTCATCCACAGACATGGCTGTGCAGATGAGCACGCATATGTAAAGTAGGTTTTATAGAATGGCTTTGCTGACCTCCATGATACAGCCCTATAAAATAAAAGGCTAGTTTTGAAGACAAAGTCATTCTCTCACTTAAGGTGGCCTGCATAAAAGGCGACCACTAGTAATGTGTCTGATTTTAAAGCCCCAGTTTGTTTCCATGATTCTAAGAACTGAATCCTGGTAGCAGTGGTGCCGTGTCTCTAAAAGAGAGTGAAGAGTTTTGAGCACTTACTGTGTCCACTTGGTATTCTGTGTCCCTTTCACATGTCAACTCAGTCAGCTCTCAGAGCAACAAGGCAGCTGCCGCTTTTATCTCCACATTGCAGATGAGGAGACTGGGGCATAGAGTAGAGAGACCAAAGCACTTGGACCAGCTCACACAGGGTGTTCTGGAACCAGAACTGCATCTGGGTCATGTGACTGGAGCCCAGCCCTGGCTTCCTCCTGCTTGTGGTCACTGGATAAGTGCAGCCACACAAGAAGCTTTGGGTCAGTTTTTCCCCAGTGTGTGGTGTGATGGAAAAAATCGTTCATTATCCTCGTGCACAGTGAGGTCTTCCCTGTTCCTGTGATTGCTGGGTTAGTGGTTTCCTCTGCTCAGCAAGGCAGCGCTGGCTTGTCTGATGGTTTTCCAAGTTTCTCACACATATTCCTGTCTATAAACTGAAAATGCTTAAGTCCTTGTCTAGTTCTTCCTGTAATAAATTACGCCTTGGTTCCATGTTTCTATTCAGGGACTACTTCCCATGCCTCCCCCTCCCCTCAAGTCTCCTCTGGGCTGTTGCCAGGGTTGTTTATCTCAGCCAATTTCCATCTCCCCACCTTCCCTTTCTAATATCTTGCTGTGGAAATCTGCACCCTGCTAACAACCTGCCTCCTTCTAAACCTCCCATTGAATGCCTCTGATCTCATGCCACCATGTGAAAGAAATGTTTGATCCACCTTTGTATTAACCACAGTTCTTTGTTTATCTGTGTAGCTGACCTCATTGGAGGCCAAGTGGGCAAGGTGCCCCAGTCCCTTCCTTCCTTCTCGCCTTCTAGGCTGTGCTGTACTCCTCCCCCACTTCACCCCCAAAACCCCCAAAAAGGCGTTTTCATTGAGCAATTTCTGGCACTGAATTTTCCACTGTCACTTAGTAGGTTGAAATAGAGCATTTGGATGGTCTTTAAGTTTCTGCTTTGTTGTCAACAGACATACAGGGATCTTGATGCTGACAGCCGTGGCAAGCAGAGTCCCCATCATGAGAGGGTAAAGGAGCATGGAACTGTGGCATGGGATGCTGAGAGCCAAACAGACGGGGCACGCTGTGTAGGGGGGCAGAGGGAAGGGGGCATGGAGGATGGTCCCCTCTCCCCTTGCTTTTTGCACACTTGTCACCCAGCCAAGAGCCAGAATTCTCTTTGCTAACAGTGTTGGCCCTTGCAAATATTCTACAGCATTCACTGTAAAACATACATCTGCCCAGGATTCAGACCGGATGCTAACCCTAAGTGGTTGTGTTGCATAAAGGGCCTTAATGACTTCCCATTTTTGTCCATCTGCCCCATTCCAAGACCATACTACCCCTACCCCCAAACATGTATTAGTGGTAGAACACCATGGACTGTTAGGAAGAGCTTTAGTCAGCAGGTGGCATTTGACAGTCATGGGTCTTAAAGTAGGAATACTAAGAGAGCCAGCACTCTTACCAGAGTGAGAATTTTTCAGGTATGAAGAGGATGAGAGGAAGGAAGGTGACGGCAAGATGGAAGTACATAATAAACAGCTTTGCCAATTTTTCTGAAAAAAACTAAGGGGATGAATCACTGATTGCAACTGGCCATCTAATTTATTCAGTAGCAGAGATTCCCAGTTAAAGAAACCTGCTTGTTTTATGAAATTTTTGTTGTTACCACTGTCCTTAAAGAAGATCTCTAGATAGAAACAGCTTTGCACCTGGAGCAGATCATCTGCAGTTGTATACTCACATAAGCTCTTTTTATTATTTGTGCACAGTTACACCAAGCACTAAGTCAGGTTACTTCTTGGCTCCACTAGGGAACTAATGATAGCATTGTCTTCCTGTGCCCTCACCAGGCTGTCCGAAGGTTTGTGCTGCCACAATGGGCTGCTGGGCTAGGGGGAGGAGCAGCCAAGGAGGAAGGTGGCTGGCCTGCCCGGCTCCTCCTAAGCATGGCCTGCTCACTTTGCCCACCTGCTCACTCCTGTTGGGGCTGCTTTCTCCCTTAGCCAAGGTGTATGCCCCAGACCCTTCCTTCCTTCTTTCCAGGCTGTGCTGTACTTCTTAACATGGAAAAAAAAAAAAAAAAAAAGGCATTTTCATTGAGCTGAGCAATGCCCTACATTTTAGGAAATGCATTTTTAATGAGGTCCTGATGATGTTCAAGAAAACATTTAAAAGAAGATGAGAGGGAAGTATTTTAAGTAGAAGGAAAGTTGCATAGGAGAAACAATTTGAAGTTTTGGGCTGCATTGCTAAGGGGAGAAAATGGGGTTTAGAGTGCTAGAGGCAACAAAGTAGCAGAGACTTTTCTTTTTTTTCCCTAGGGGCTGGTTTCTGGATTCCTCTGTGAGGACCTCAGGCTAGTTACTTTGGAAGGAACTCTGCTTGTGTTCTTTTCCAGGAGTTTCCCTCCACAGTTCCCTAGTCCTGCATGCCAGTGTGGCCTGCTTTCCTCTCAGCTCTCATCTCTGCAGGGAGACCCTCAGCCCTCTTAGTTCCTTTTGGTGGGTGGTGCTCTTCCATAGCGTCCATTCCCCAGGGGGTGAGTGTAGGGAGCTGGCCGAGCATCTGGGGTAGAAGGCACCAGGTACCTACTATTCCACACTGTCCCCCCACGATGCTGTATAGTGACTGTCAGCTGGAATAGGGGACACAGCGAATCCCCTTGGAACCAGAAGAGCAGAGGGATTCTCATTACTCTGACAGTTCTTCTGTCCCTTCTACCCCATAAATACTTCCTGAACCTGGTGGGAAGCTAAGCAGTTATTGCTTGCCATAGCTTACTCACTTGGATCTCTGGATATGAGTTCCCAGCCACGTGGGCCACCAATAAGGAAGACTGTGGCCCACATTTGCTACATGTGCTGTGTGCAGTCTGCAGGGGATGCGGTGGTTTTGAGTTTTGTTTCCTGGCAATTGCTTGGGGTTCAGTGACATCTCAACAAGCAAAGCTTCTCAGGCACCAGTCATGGCCAGAGAAGATGCCTTGGTGCTGGACATCATGTGGAAAAAGCACTCTCAGCTCCAGCTTAGCTGTCTCTCTTGCCTGCAGTTTGTAATCCTGGTGGAGCTATGGGCTAGTGGCAGGAGCTCTTGCACCCAGGAAAAATTCCAGCTCAGGCCAGCTTGGGGCTTTGCTTCCTGCAGAGCACAAGAAGCATGTGTATTCACAGTGCCCACTTCTGCCAGCACTGCCACCTGGCTGGCACCATTATCAACTTAGTGGGGGGTGAGAGTACCAAGTAGAAAGGACAGGACTTTCACAAGTAGGTCACAGCTCCATGACTGTGTGCCAAAGTGAGCATCAGTGTAAGCAAGCCCTGGAAAAGGGTCGGCAGAAAGCAAAGGGGAAACCTTGAGTCGCATGAGCCACTAATGCTTCTGGGAACTAGAAGTATTTCCTCACCACTTAAGTTCTTCAGATAAAGATCTAGAGTAGAAGGGACTAAAACTGCCAGATTTCTTACATTCAAGGGTGTGACTTTCAATTTAATGTTTCCTTTCATCTTTTTTCTCCACCTTGTATCTTATAGCCAGAGCCTGAACCTTCTCGTCGATTTTTTGTTGACCAGTGGGAGCTTTCTCTTAGTCTCCGTTCCTCCAACCGCCCCGCCTCTCCCTCCTCAGACTCACTCCGACAGGTAGCATGGCCTGGGACTTGGCAAAGCCACGTTCCCACTGCAGCCTCTGCTTACTCCATCTTCTCACGTGTCATCTGGCATTCTTAACCTTGGCCTCTCTCTGAGGGAGCTAATGGTGTGTGTGGCTTCATGGCAGGAGAGGGAGGGTTGTTGCAGCAGACACCTAACTTAACCAGGCTGCTAGCTTTCATTGGATCACGTTCAGTATGTCAAAGTCAGAGTGTACCCACTTTGATTGTATTTTGACTGTATCCAATAAAAATCAGCATTTTTAAGCCTTTAGCTTTTTTTTACTCAACATGTCCTCTTAATCATATGTGTTACAAAATAGGAACCATATTGTAACAAAATGCCTTAGGTGAAGTAGTGAATATGCAGTATCCTGAGGGCCTTTTGACTTGTAATCATGGGAGGAATGAACCCTGCGCTTTCCCACAGTGGCACTGGTCCAGCTACAGAGGAGTTTTTAGATCAGAAGGTCTTTTTGCCCTCATGTGCTTCCTGAGCAGTGTGTGTGTGCAGGAGCATATGCATGTGTGCATTGTGCAGTGGTAAAGTCTGGCGATTGCTACACTTCAACTATTTTTTAACAGTGGGGAGAAGGAAACCATCTGCTTTTCATGCCAGAAACAAACAGAACTTGAGTCTTCACCTCTGGCAGGGGCGGGGGTAATGCTTTTCAGTGTTACCACATTGCTGAGAACTGAATGTGACAAATGCCTTTGCATGTAACAGCCCAGGCTGTGACTACTGAGGACAGTGGTTTCTGGTTGGGCTGCACAGCGAGAGCCTGGGGCTGCACAGTATCCTAGCCTCACGTGTGATGTCTGGTCCACACTCTTCACTTGTCTGCTGCAGAATGAAAGAGATGCAATTTTCTGCTCCCTGGGTGGCAGCTATTAAGTGATGTGCTTCTCTGCCTGGTGTCTCCACAGGGCTAAGCTTCTCCACAATCCCCAATCTAAAGAGGGTTTAATATCTTAAGAGCCACTTGTTTTCCTCGACCACTAATGGCTGTAATCTATGAGTTAATGGGCAAGTTGCACCAATCCTTGGTGATCTTCTTATTTTTAAATTGGAAAATATAATTGATTGCTCAGTTCTAGCTAAGCCTTGAGGTGACCCAAGCGAGAATTGTTTTCTCATTTTTTCTTCTGTTGTTCCCAGGTTTGTGTAGAGTTGGCTCCCCTCCCCCTAGAGTACTTCTCTTTGTCCCCGCCCGGTCTCAATATGCCTTTGCTCAGGCTAGTGGTCATCTTACACACGGCTCCATGTTTGTCCATTCAAACCACTTCCTAAGGGGCTGTCCCCATTTCCAAGATAACTGCTCCTGCTGTGTTTCTGGATCAGAATTAGTCTCAGCTCCCCTTTATGCCACGTCATTTATAAAAGGCATGGCCAGCTCCTCTGAGAAGGTGACCCAGATGTGGAGTCTGAAGGACTGCCACCAAACCTTTGACAGCATCCCAGGACATGCTGCTTGGGCAGCCCTGGTGCTAGGTCTCAGTGTGACTAGGAAGGTTCACTATGCAAACTTGGTGATATTCTGTTACTTTTTCAACACTGCCAGAAAGAGAACTGAACTGGTTGGGGCTTTTTTTTTTTTTTTCTTCTTCTTCTTTCACCATTTTTCAACCTATAGAAGTAATTACTCCTGGACCAGAAACACATTCTGACTTCCTAGGGCTAATCACTTGTCTACATGGCTATAGCATGTGGTCGAGATACCCCACCCAACCAAGAAGGGTCTGGCTTTAAAGCCTGTATGTGTCACAGGAGTCTCATGGTGCTGTTCTCAAACCCCCATTAAATATCAGCAGGGAAAATGGGCAGAGAAGCAGCTTCCAGCAGTGCTAACCAGTGCCCTCACATAGGATAGGCGCTATGGTCAAGTGAAACTGGAACTCTGATGTGTTACCCAAGTACCGAGTCAGCCTTTGCAACTCTGAGCTTGGTTTCTTTTTCTAAATGAGAGAAGAACCTGCCAGGCCCTCTCTCATACCTTAAATAGGGTAATCTGGGCCTCTACTACCTGCTTGGACTTGCTCTTGAACTGTCTGTATGATTTGAGTTATCAGGATACAGGCCCTTCTCACCCTCTTCTGCATCCATCCTGGCTTCAACCTCCCCATACCCTCTGGAACTATATATTCCAAAAGACATGAAAGACCCAGTTCTCTCCTGCGGAAGACTGTCTCTCTGCAGCTGCAGCTCCCTGCTGTGCTGAGGCCAGCTGGACACCAGTGCAGTATTCTTCACCACCCAGTTTCCCTGCTTGTGGGCACTGTGTTGGCATGGTTTGCTGCTGCACTGTGTTTTCATTGTACACCTTTCAAAGATTTTTTTTTTCTTAATTTGTTTATTTTGGCTTCTCATTTCCCTGCATTCTGGTCATTCTGTACTCTCCAACCCATAGAAGTATATAAAGATGTACACAGGCGGAGTGAGCTCATTGGCTGAGCAGATAGCCAATCAGCTGCAAAGGAAAGAGCAGCCCAAAGCTCTTCTAGACAAGAAGGAACTGGTAAGAGCAATCCCAGGGGCACTGTCGCTAGCTATGACACTGCGGTGGTCAGCCAGCCTCTTGCTTGTTCAGAGGAGCTTAGTAACTTGTGTGGCCACTTGTGTTGCCACGTGGTAATTTTTATTTTTGAGATTGTCTGAATTTGAATTTTGATAACTAAATGCTGTGGCTGTGTTAGATGTTATGTGGAAAAGCATTTAGTTTCACTAAAAATGATCCCTCTAGAGCACAAGGAATGCATTTGTATACTTACAAACACTGAGTATGTGTATATGTATGCTACCCTCCAAAAAAGAATTTTGTCAGAGTAATTTGGTTTGATTGTTATGAAATTCTGCACACTTGAATCCTTTATCAGAAACAAATCTTGGTTGTTGTCAACACAGATTCAGACTCCACCTTGTATCGAGAGTTCTCAGGAGGAGCTTGTGTGAAACAGCTACTGCGAGAGTACCCTTACCCTTTGGGAGAGCTAAAGGCAGAGTGAATGTAGTCGGCTACTACTCATTTCAAATAAAAGCGCCAGGATCAGCTTCACCCACAGAAGGGTTGTGCAGCTCTGGGAGGGGAGTCCAAGAGGCCTCACCCTGATGCTTTCCTTTTCTGCACCCTTCTTCCTCCCCCATAGGGCTCCATGAAGAAGGAGTTCCCACAGAACCTGGGGGGCAGTGACACTTGCTATTTCTGCCAGAAGCGGGTCTATGTGATGGAGAGGCTTAGCGCCGAGGGCAAGTTCTTCCACCGGAGCTGCTTCAAGTGCGAGTACTGTGCCACCACCCTGCGCCTCTCGGCCTATGCCTACGACATCGAGGACGGTGAGTCCGTGCATGGCAGCCCACACTTAGAAGTGAGCGGGGCTCCGTGGGGCCATGGCTGCATTCCATGTGCATGTACTAACCCCTCCCATCCATCTCCCTCTGCTCTTTGAGTCACCAGACAGCATCAAAAAATTACTCGGCAATGAGGGTGGCATATGTTATCTGAGTCATCTCTCTGATTTGACACTCACTTGCTTTCTTACCTCATAGGGGACCTTGCGATGAAAAAGGTACTACAAAGACAAGTCCTGTTGTCTTATGGAAGTGGAGTCACAGACTCATAAGACTCACATGTGCTGTATCAAATTGATGACAGTAAATCGAAAACAGAGCCCAGGCCCTGGCTTCTCAGGCTTTTGCCTCTTGAAGTTGACTGAAATGTGCCTGGTGTTGCTACTTCTCTCTGACACCAGATCTTACTGCTCTGGCATGAGGAATGGAGACCATTGATTTACTAAATCTGATTTACTATGTTGTTCAAGGCCTAGCTTTTATGGCATTTGCTTTTTTTTTTTTTTTTTTTTTTAAATAAGGGGCCTGGGGATTTAGCTCAGTGGTTAGAGTGCAAGGCCCCAAGTTTGATCCCCAGCTCTAAATAAATAAATAAATAAATAAATACTGGAAGGACCTTGGTAGGGTAGAGGGTAGAGAAATGCGCAAACAACTAATAGGGCCTGATGGAGGTGGGCTGGTCTCATGCCACCTGAAGACCTTGAGGTTAATAAAAATAGGTGATTTAAGGCAGTGATGACTCTCGATTCCACTCTCATAGGCTGCAGAAAGAACTGCATGCGAGGCAGTTTTACTGGTTCAAAAGAAACAGAAGAGACCCAGATTAAAAGGAGAAAAAGTAAATTCTTATGGGAGTGATGTTATCCATTACACTGATAGGTGATTTTTTTGAATGAGAAAATTGCAAGGTGATGTCATACAGGAGAGACATGCAATTAGGACAGTCATTTCAGTCATCCAGGCCTTGCTAGTAGTGAGGAGAGAGACAGCTGTGTCGAAAGGAGCATAAAACGGTGACTGAGAAAGGCTGATTCTTAGCATCATTCCTCATGGCCTCCTTACTTACTGCATTAGTAAAGAGCACTGCCCAATGGGGAAAGAATAAGACAGTTTAGATAAGGAAGACAAATTGTTAGGAATCAGATTTTTTTTGTCGGTGGCTGAGGAAATGGCTCAGTAGTAAAGCACTTGCCTAGCATGTGTAAGGCCCTGGGTTCAATCCTCAACACTGTAAAAGCAAATTTTCTGGTGTACTTTTTTTCCTACATTCCTGCTCTGTAGGTAACATCTTTGACTCCATGAATGAGGGTTGCAGATGGAGCCCACCCAAGCTCTTGTAATTATCCTTAATGCCTAGGTTATTTTAGTTAGCCTTTTACCTTGGGATCTGCCTGGGGGGAAAAAAAACCCTCAGGCCCAGCCAATTGGCCTGTAGGTAGTTTTGACTGTGGATATGTACTCATGTTTGCTACATTCTCCTGAGGATATAGATGAAATATCAGTGTGCCTTTGGGAGCTTATGTTTGTGTTAGCCTTCCATTGCTACAACAAAATACCTGAGGTAATGAACTTATTAAAAAACAAAAGGTTGCTGGGTATGGTAGCATACACATGTAATCCCAGCCTGGGAAATTTAGTGAGTTGGTAAGACCCTGTCTCAAAATAAAAAGATCTGGGGATGTAGTGAGATGGCCCTGGGTTAAATCCCCAGTACTTCCAAAAGAGAAAAAAAGGTTTATTTGGACTCTCTGTTTTGGAGGTTTCAGTGTATGATCAGTTGACCCCTTTGCTATGGTCCTGTGATGAGCCAGCACATCATGGGAGTAGTCTGTGATGGAGAAAACTTGCTTACCTCATTGCCTCAAAGCCAAAAAGGAAAAGAAGGGACTAAGACCTCACAATCCTGTTCGAGGGTACCTGCAGCCACCTAAGACCTCCCACTGGACCCTGCTTGTTAAAGGCTCCCCCACCTCCCAGGAGCACCACACTAAGAAACAAGGCTGTATTTAATACATGGTCCTTGGGACATTCCAGATCCACACCACAGCATGCACTGATGTGAATGATAAGGCCAGTGCACACGAAGCAAAGCAGCATGGGAATGTGTGATTAGGTCCAAGTCCCATAGTGTACGGTGAGCCTTCATAGAAATCAGAGGAAACTGATAACATTCAAGAGCAGTTTGGAATGCCAGGCATGGTAGCGCACGCCTGTAGTACAGTACTTGTGAGGCTGAGTTTGGAGGATTGTTGTGAGTTCAAGGCCAGCCTGAACTAAAGAGTGAGACCCTGTCTCAGAAAAAAACAACACAAAACAAGAAGAGCAGTTTGGAATGACTTAACTGACTGTAGGCGAGTGTCTGAGAGAGGAGTGGTCACTGGATAGCAGCTGAAGGAGATGGCTTTCTAGGCCAGAGGACATCAGGCACCTAAAGGCAGTGGCCACAAGGCTGGCATGGAATGAGGCCAGCCTGCCAAGTGCATTATTCTAGACAAGAAAGCAGGGGTAACAACATCAGCTCCCCAAATCTTAGATAGTGTTTTCATAACTTAGCCCCTCCACGAAAGTCCCACATGTTAGGAGGCACATAGACTCAGAAAGGATGAAATTTTAGGGGCACTAAAATTTTACCTTGTTGTTCAGCCAAGTTACTGAGGGCTTCAGAAATCTATCTGAGGTGCCTCAGATAAGAAAAGAAAAAGCCAGAGAAATTTTTGGAGCTCAGGAGAAAAGAAGTATGACAGGTATTGAACTGGGCCCTTGAACACAGAGCATGTCATTTTGTACTCCCAACAACCCCATGAGGTAACTCTTTTTATTATTGTAATTTCGCAAATTAGAAACGACGTTTAAGGAATTTCTAAGTTACTTGTCCAAGTCTACACCTAATAGTGCTGGTGTTGAGATTTTCCCTATCATCTTGAGCAGGACAGACTCCTGCCAGAGGGGTCTATAAGTTCCCATGAGTGACAAGCTGTCGATGCTGGCACCACCTAGGCCAGCTACTGTATCTTCTGCCTGGACTGCTGTGCTCCATGCCCCTACCACTGACCCTATAGTCTGTTGCTACAGAGGAACCTGAGGGATCTTAAAAAGGTGTCAGTCAGAGCCCACTATTGCCCTGCTTCCTATCTCACTGCCCATAGCAGTACCAGTGGGATTCACATCCTTGTCTTGGGAAGAGCTTTGCATGGCTACCCACACTCTCTGTTGTCATTTGCCCTCGTCTAGGTACTGTCCCCTTCTATGCTGGTCTCTTTTCCACTCCATGAACATGATGGAGCCGCTTCTACCTTGAGACTGCGCTAGCTGGCCGTCTCCTCTCTGCAGCGTACCCTGTACAGGGTGGCCTCCTGGCCTTCCCACCTGCCCAGGCCCACTCCTCAGGCCCTTCCCAGGCCACTGGCTTGACGTAGCAATCCAGGCTCATTTGTACCACCTTTTTAGTTCCCCACACAACTTTCACTGTTACGGGGTGTTTAGTCACACTGCTCAGTCACACATGATCTGCTCCCTCCAGACGACTTCTCTGTCCTGACAAGAGGGCTCTCTGCAGTCAGATGATACCTGTCACATAGTGGCACTCAGTGAGTGGCTGAATGACTGTATGAAAGGCCCAGTTTGCTTTGCCTGACAGACATCTGTTTTCTCCAATTCCCTTTTCTCACTCCCCTATTTAATTATCAAGATTGCTTAATTGAGACCATCTCCAATTCATCACATAAGTGAATCACCCATAAATTGTAGTTAATTTGTAATGTTCAGCCTGGCTGTCTTTACTGACTGAGGAACTAAATGCACAGGCTCTGGAGCCATCTTTCGGGGTTCAGATCCTGTCTCCGAGACCTGCTGACGATGAGGCCCTTCGGGTAGGTTGTCAGCCTTTCTGCACCTTGGCTGGGAAGAGGCAGATAATAATTGTAGTTACTTCACTGGATTCCATGAGGATTAAATGGGACGGTGGATGTAAAACAGTTTAAAATAGTGTCTAGCACAAGATAAATAGGATAAAATTAGATCTTTTATCCATCTCAAAAAGGAAAAGTATCATTAAGTTGAGTTTGGGAAAGGGTGTGAGAGGAAGCATTAATGGACACCTACACCTCACATAAGACCTTATGTATTCCAGCTGTGAGATGGAGATTGCGTTTCTTCTCTGTCATCACAGCACGCTGAGTGGCATTCTGGCCTTTGAACTGAGCTCCACTTTCAGTGCTTACCTTCCCAGAGAGAACGGTTTGCTTAGGAATTGCCTTTTGGTTGGGCTTATGAGACTTCAGAAGTTAAATTCTCAAATTTAACCCTCTTCTTGTTACTAATTTAGGATGCCAGGGCAGGGTTCAGTGAAAGTTCACTCGAGTTCAGTCTAGATAGCTTAAGATTTAGGTTTCTGCTATAGTAGGAAAAATGAATGCAGGAAAAAATAAAAGGAAGAAATGAATGATTATAGTTCTCACATATTTTAATAAATAAGACTCTTAGTTACAAGCAATAGAAGCACATTAGATTAAAGTTTAAGCCTTAAATCTGTGTCTTCTTACAGATAGCAGTTATAAGGAGGGCTGCCCTTTCCCCCTCACCTTCCTTAGCAGCCCCCAGAATGGCTCTGGTTGGCCAGACTTTAGTCACATGCCAATTCCTAGAATGTACACCCCAGGGTGGGTTGGAGAAGAGGGACTGGCAGGCTGGTGGTGGGTTACGGCAGGCACATGGTCAGTAGCACCCATCAGGACCGTATCAAGGAAGGGGGTTTATTTCTTAGGGAATGAGATAAAACAGACCCCAAAAGAAGTGTATCACCCAAGTACTAATAATACATTTGAACTTGACCTTTTTATTGGTGGCCAAAATTCACAAGAGCAAAGTGGCTCATTACAGATTGTGAAGGAAATTGCGGGTAGCCTAAAAAATAGAAAGTCCATGGCTCACCTTCCCTCTTTGAGAAACAAGACAGATGATGGTCCTTTGGCTGTTGGGTATTCCCAGCAACAGTAGCAATGTTTCCAAGTCCTGGTTATGTGCAAGCAGCTGGTGAAAATTCTGTTTGGGAAAATATACAACATGGTGTGAATATTATTTGAAATCTGTGAAGTTCCATAAAAGGCTCATTCAGCATTGATGGGAGTGAGCAGGTAAAAGAGAAAAACAAGTCAGCTGCTTTGGAAAAAAGAAATGATCAGGGAAAGGGGAAAAGGAAGAACGCCAACTCCCCTTTATTTTAACTTGCGTATCCTCTTATTTTAACCTTGAGATCAGGAAAGCTCATTTGTTGAAGTATTGACTACAAATGAGAGGATGAGATGGGATGATTCCTGTTCTAGCACTTTCTATAATAGAGCCTACCATTTAATGTTCAGAAGCTTTACCTCTTTGGGAGTAAAGAGTCAGAAAAAAATAGCTGAGCTAACCCTAGTGCTAGTGACATTAGAAAAGCCGAGGTCAGTGTTTTTCAACCCTTTTTGACCACACTCTCAGTAAGAAATGTGTTTCATTAGGACACAGAATTATTTAACTTTATGCCATAGTGCACTCTGGTTTGTACTCTATATTAATCCCTTCCACTATTCTTAAATTCTACTGCAGGATTTTTTGTTTCATCTTATTTTCTAATGTTGGTCCTGACCACTGAAGGGTTGTAACCTGCTGTGGGCCACACACTGGCTGGCGGATGGTGGACAAGGCAGGAGTCTTGGTGCATTTGCAGAAGTGGTCCTGGTGGAGTTAATGCACACTGCCACCCCAGCCCCTGAAGCGTTCATGCCTCCACCCCACACTTGTATTCATTCTTGCTTTCCCCAGCAATGCTACTCCCAGCTTTCATGTGACCACATCTTTGTTCTCACACACTGCCACTTTGTTTGCTGGCCCTGCCATGCACGCCTCACATCTTCGCCCAAGGCACTGATTGGATAAATGGTTCAATGGCCTTCACATACCCCAAGGAAAGGATACCTCCCTTCTTCTCCGCACCCCCCCCCTTCAAGGGAGAGGAGAGCTGGAATCAGAGTTTAGGGGGAGAGACTGGCCGCCTCAGACATGAAAGCAGGGCCTGGCGAAGGCTGGGGTGGTAGCAATGGCTTCCTGTGGCCGGAGAACATAAACAGGAGTGTGCAAGACCAGCAAGTCAAGTTCAGAATTAGAGTCTTGTTCCCCTTTTTTCCCCTCTTCTTGCTGTCTGTAGGTAAATTCTACTGTAAACCACACTACTGTTACCGACTCTCTGGCTACGCACAAAGGAAGAGGCCGGCAGTGGCTCCTCTGTCTGGAAAGGTATGGCCGTCCTTCATGTAAGTAGGAGAGAAGCAGCGGGTGCCACACTGGTGTGGGTGCAGGTCAGAGCCACCCCAGCAGGGTACAACCCGCCTTTTAGAGCACTGCCTGCCCTACCAGGGCCTGAGGTGTGCTTTCAGTCAATCTGGGGGAAGGAACTAGTTTTCCAAGCACAGTCTTAGGCTGCACTTCCCTAAGGTAACACCCTGTCTACCACCTGATCTGGAATGGGGGGATCATTCCGATCCTTCTGCTCACTTTGTATAGAAGGTGCTGCCTCTGTAAACAAGCCTTTTTCTTAGAGGCGGATAGCCTGCTGCTGAGGAAAAATGCCTCGGTCCTTTTTCACATGGTTAGAGCTTTTCTCAAGAGTGGCCTTGTAGAAGAGGCACCCTGAGCAGGAGTGCCTTCCGCTTCTGCAGCCCCACCCTCAGGCAGCCACAGGCGCGTGGGAGCCAAGAGCCAGCTCTGCTCTTTGCTGAGAAGGACCTGATGGTAGTCTGCCGTGCCGGCCAGCCCTCAGCTCCCTCATCCTGCAAGTTACTTTTCTGGGGCGTTGTTTTTTTTTTGTTTTTTGTTTTTTGTTTTTTTCCCCAATAAAAATGGCTCCTCCGACCCTCTTTGTCAGGGTGACCTGAGTAATCCCTTCGCTGCAGGAATGGCACCTTGTTAGCATGCAGGCTGGTCACTGCTCCTTTAAGAAGCTCCTGTGGACAATGGAGGGGCTGTGGGAAAAGGTATACCATCAACCCCCTGTGTCCTGGGTTCCCCAGCTGTGGATTTCACCAGCCATGGTAGCGAATAAGCAGGAGAAAACTTACTTCTGTTCTGGATATGTACCGTTTTCTTGTGACTGCTCTCTAAACAGTACCATGGAGCAGCTCTTCCCATAGCATTTACACGGTTTTGGGTATTATATCCAGAGGTGATTTGAAGTATATGGAGGATGTGCATAGGTTCTGTGCAAATACAGTGCTATTTTATATAAAGGACTCTAGGGCTGGGGATGTAGCTCAGCAGTGCTGCACCTGCCTAGCAAGCCCAAGGCCTTGACTTTGCTTCCTGGTACCAAAAAAAAAAAAAAAAAAAAAAAAGACAAGACTCAAACATCCACAGATTTTGATACTGTAGGAGTCCTGGGACAAATCGCACAGATACTGAGGGCCAAGTGTTGGGTCATCTAGACTTTGACTCCTGGTGACTTACATGTGATGCATGTCCCTGTTTGTTTAAAGAAAGACTTAGTGTACAAGGAATACAGCCGTGGGTGACAGAGACAGACTAGCCAATTGGACTGTGGGCTCAGTCAGTCACTATTCTTTTTCTCTGGACTTTCTTAGGAGGCCAAAGGACCCCTGCAGGATGGCCCTGCTGCAGACGCAAACGGACGGGCCAGCACCATTGCCAACTCAGCCGAGAGAACTTCAGGTAGCCTCACTTCCTTGTTTGCCTGGGTGGTGCGTCACTCTCTCGGCCTCTGTGACAAGGCCAAGGGGATGAGCCAGCACCTTCAAAGCAACATTTCATCAATTGGGCATCAAGTGGTTCAGAACCCTTTGGACTCCTTTTTCATGTGCCAGCTGCTTGCGTTTGGGGTCCCCTTTCTCTATGGCCTGTCGGAGGTGCTAGTGCAGATCGGAGGGGAGTTTCACTGGCAGGCTGTGGGCCAGTAAGGGGGCCTTCTGGTAAGCAGGGTCACTGAGTGCGGATAATACGTATCAGGATGTGGTCACTGTAGCCCCATCCCTCCGCCCTCAGACACATTGGGTGCTCGGTGCAGACCCGATAAACAAAGAACCCAGAGAAAGCTGTTGTGGTCACAGCTGTTACCCCAGTGAGAGTCCAGAGGTGCCAGGCCTCTGAATGGGGCCTGTTTCAGATTCCTGTGGCAGAGCATGAGAGTTGTGGTCAGTGAGGCCCTGTAGTCTGAATTTGTTTTCAGTAGAACTTGAAGTTTTCACCTCCTGTCCCTAGCTAGGTGTCTGGGAAAGCTAAAGGACATGCTCTGCCCTGACCTCCTTGAGGCATTCAAGTTTCCAGTGAGGGTCAAGCTCTCTCTGTCCCACTGTCATTCCCACTTCCTGTGGCACTAGTCTGCCTCCAAAACACACAGGGCAGACCTGGGACAGTGCAGGAGCACAAAGCCCATGGAGGAGAACTGTGTTGCTTTTTTTTTTCCTTTAAATTGCCCCTCTCGGCTCCTTGTAAACTAGCCTGTAAAGTGAGTCTACAGCTGGGCAAACCCCTGGGGCCCAAGTACAGCCCTGGGTTATCCACAGCTCAGGGTTGCTTTGTAGCTGAGAGGAGGTTGGTGAGGCCATGTTTCTGTTTGTCACTCGTTTCCTCTCGTTCATAGCAAGTATACCTCAAGTAGCCATTTATAACCTCATGGAAATATTATCAGCCAGTGCGAGAAACCATGGAGAAAGAGTTGGTAGTGGAATTTCTATGATGGATAAGGGAAGAATTATTCTCTTATTCTGTTAGGCTTCAAATGAATGGTCCCTAGAGTTGCTTCTTTTCTTGTGCTAAGGAATTTGAGCCCCAGGGTGCTGGCTGTGGGAGACAGAGAGCATGCCAGCTTGGTGTCAGTCCGAGGGGCAGTGCCCTGAAGCCTGCGACCTGGCCAGGCAGGGCGAGCTCAGCTGCTACTGCTGTATGTGTGTCCTGATTACACTCTGAGGATGTTCATTGACTACCCTGAAGGTGGGACCAACACTTGACAGCCGTGCTTAAGCCGTGAGCGACTGGCACAGTCTGCAGGGCCTTTGTGGTCTTTCTCACGAGGGCTGACCACCCTCTGCAGTCGACATTCTCACAATGTGGTTGGGGGCATCACTGTCAGAGAAAATTGTAGGGATCTAGACACAACTTAGTCTTTTCACTGTGGAGTGTGTGATCAGGTAAAAGCGTTGCTCTATTGGTCCAGGCCTCGCTCCAGAACAGATGGGTTTTCCAAGGAATCTCACTACTCAGTAAAAATGAGTACTTCTTTATTTGAGTAAGAAGTATAGAACGGTCTTTATAAACAGATTATACAGTGAAATTCCGTTCTATTCTGAATAAATGCTTTCCTGTCAGGTTCAGATTACCTTCCTGACTGTCTGATTGAAAGGCATACGGATTTCGGGTTTTTAGGAGTTCTAAAGGATTAAGGGTTCCATAGAGAAGGAGAAGGTTCTACAAAGCAGAGAGAGAAGGTAAGAGTCGGCAGTATAATTACAAAATCAAAACAACAAAGAGCCAGCATCCCGAGGACACTTCAGTCCTTGTAGTTCTTGATTCTGGGCTAGAACACGACTTGCCTGTTAGAGCGCCAGCAGCTCACAATGTGGTGTCCCAAGGGTCCCAGGTTGAGCCCCTAAGGTAAGCCAGGCAGGCACTTTCCCCAGTACGAGGTGTCCTCCAGGCAGCAGAGAGACTCAGGAGCTCAGGGATGACAGGGTTCCTTGTCTGCTCTGGTGACGCAAGGTTTTAGAAGTCCCAGCTCAGAGTCCCGGCACATTCTCTGTGAGCTAACCTTTGCTAACCTCTGTAGAAAAGGAACAGAGTGTGGTGGTATGTGGTTGCTATGACATAGATTTCTTTTCTCCTTTGATAGAGATTTCTTTTCTTAAATCCCAAACCAAAGCTTTGGTCAGTTAACTAGAATTTCTTCTGGAAAGGCTTCAGAAAAGTTCACGTGTTTTGAGGCTCCAGACTGTGTCACAGGGAGCAGCCATTAGCCCAGATCCCTGGTACGTCTCCTGCACTGTGCACTAGACCAAAAAAAGCTGGGAATAGATAAAACTGTCACGTGTGACTGAACTGCTCTCCCTAGAACCGAGTCCCTGAGCCAGGAATGCCAGCACTGGTAACCGGTGGTGTTTGAACCTGCCGCGCTTTTGCTCCATGCCACCTCATGGCATTTCTGTTTTCTCTCCTGTTCTCATACCTTATACCAAAATGACTGCTGTTGCCCAAAAAAATAAAACTCCCAAAACCAAAACCTATATACCCACAAGTTAAAAGAGCCCACTATAGGCCTGGTTTAATGTTTTGTCTTTTGGTAGTAACCTAATCTGTAACTGCTGCCTAATCTAGTGGGTGGGGCTCACTGTTTACAGTATTTCTGTTTGTAATGTGCTTTTAATAGAGAAATCGTCATTTCTGTTCTCAAGCCTGTAAATGCTTTGTCTCAAGTTTCTTATGTTCACTGTTGTGAGTCAGTGGCCCTGGCACAGATTCCCTTACCCTGGCCTCGTAGTACCTGCCCTGACTTGAGGAAGAATGGACAGTAGCAGACAGAGAATAAAAAACCCAAGTGGGATTCCTTTCCTTGTGGATAGGAGGCCCTTGCTCGCAGATATTTGAGATTCTTTTTTTGTCCAGAGGAATTCCCTTTTTGTCTCCTGTTGTGGACAACAAAAATCTAGGTGGAGGGGCTGTGGGGCAGGGAACAGAGGAAAGGGAACAGGAAGGGAACAGAGGAGCGTTTCTTGGAGCTCATTATCCATAAACTGCAGCACAGACCATCTGCCGACATGGGCACATGAATTGGCCTGTCGTGTAGGAAAAATGATCTAATAAAGATGCTGCCGAGTTACAAGTGGCAGTTGCCTGGTCTCTGTCCTCAGACACCCCTTGGACGTAGCCATTGGCTTCCATAGTTTGGATCCTGAACAGGCCATTAGAAATCATGGCCAGTGTTGCCTACACCAGCCAGAAGTCAGGCACTGTACAAGAATTTCCTTCAGCCCTGGGGTTCTTGCCTGACAGAGGGAAGTTAGGAAATCTCACTGCCTCCCAAGTCCTCTTTCCTCTTAGGCATTTCTGGAAAACCAGGCAGAGAGAATTCTGCATTCCAACCTACCTCCCCAACCCCTACCAAAGAGTCACAGTTGAGTTGATAGTAATGTGTAAATGTTCATGTGTGTATATATAGGGCTTGTTTCATAGGTAAGGATAGATATTTATTTATATGTTATACCCTAAGTTATAATGATTAAGCTGTTTCTGAGATTTCTCATTCCATCCTTTTGGAAACCAAGAAAGCTTTTACGCTGAGAACTTTGCCTTTGGTCTAGCTCAGGGTTTTAAGGGGCCACAGCAGACCGAGAACAGCACACATGAGGAGGTGGAGACTTTGGGGAGTGGATATCTCAAAGCAGTACAGTCCCACAAGGTCTGTCTAATAATTGATCTGCAGCTGTCTGCTGTCATTTGGTGTTTGCTGCCTTTGGTTGCTTCCTACAGAACAGTACATTCTTAGGCCTTCCAGAAGGGACCCCACTGTTCCCTTCAAGGTCTGGCCATGAATTAAGAGGTTCACTTCCCCCATCTCCAAGCCATTCACTTGGGGTAGGGGTAAGAGTACAAGGCAGGAAGCAGATTCCCATGGCAACAGTACAAAGAAGCCAGAGTAAGGGAGGATTAGCTGTGCCAAGAAACACGTCACCTGTCCATTCTGACCTTCCCTAAAGCCTTTATTTTTGCCCTGTTTTTAACCTGTGCTGTTGTGAGTTTTTGGTGTGTTTCTTTGTGAGTTTTTATTTAATTGTGTAACTTTGTTTTTGCCATTACTGTGAAACCAAGGTGTTGTGCTTTTAAATTTTTCTTTTGACAAATGTTACATTCTTATTTAAGAGAATAAATTCCAAACAATCTTCAGGTTTCTGAGTTTTTCTTTTCCTTCCCTTTCTCCTGACTGGAGGGTGGTGAAGGGGAAAGCAAGACAGATCTTGGGCGTGGGCTCTGAAGCTGCAGTGCCTCAGGACTCTGATTTCTGCCATGGAGTCAGTGAAAGAGAACAGAGATGGTGTGAGGACTAAGTTGTCTATACCTAACGTCTGCATCATCATGAATGAAAGCGCCCTCTCTGTTTAGGGGTTGTCATGGTGCAAGATGTTCTGCTTTCCAGCAGCTGCAAGTGGAGAATAGTAAGAAAGATGGCAACTATACCTATATATCCCCTGTTCGGTCAGTCAGCCTGAGGGACTGTGGGTGAGGTGAATGGAACTAGAACTTCCATACAGCCTGCACCTGCCACAGGACATTGAGCCAGGCACCCTGCTCTGCTGCTGGCTGCAGCAGGCCCCTGAGGGGAGTTGGGACCAGTCAGGTGCTTCTCCCTACCCCACTCCACCCCACCCCACCTTCAGCCCCCTGCTGGGGTCCCTCACGCACAATAACCACACTGCTCTTTCTCCCCAGCTGTCGTCTCCCTTGCTGTCTTTGCTGGGAATGGGTGTTCAGTTAGAATACCCAGTTCTGTTTGGCTACTCCCAAGCCTGCAGGGATAAGCCTGTACAGTAAGTCCCCAACTTACAAACATTTGAGTTGCGGACTTTCACGGGTGTACTGTATAAGACTCACTTTGTCAGATGACGAACGAATCTGACTTACATTCTGTAACTTACTGTATTAAGAGACAGACTGTCCCTTCTCACACACACTGCTGCAGATCTTAGCACGGACTGTTTCTTCTGCATCAGCATGCCAACCACAGTGGGCACAGGCCCAGCTTCAGTGCCAAATTGAGCCAAAAAAGGGCACCTTAGGGGGCAAAGCACTTAGCACCAAGCCTATCCCACTGGAATCTGGGAAGTTTGGATGTTCTGGTGTTAAAAAGGCCTCACTGGCCTCTGCCTACACTGAAGCAGCAATTTGGGACCTTGAGGGCATCAGTCTTCCCCAAAAATCAGGGCAGCAAAGTCCTGGGACATCCCTGGCATCCTAGATAACCATGCTCCCTGCCAAGGAGGGTCCGTCCCCCATGCAGTTCACCACCCTGCCGTCAGCTTCATTTTAACACTCATAGCATCCTGGTCAGAATTAATCCTAGCAGTGCTTGAATGGACTCTCTTAGCACTCATTTCTGCTCCAACCTCTGTCTTGCTCCCCTTTCTCTGAAACAATCAGTGTCCTGGTGCCTGCAAAAGGAAGAGAGAGACCAGGCATGATGGCACATGCCTATAATCCAAGCTCCTTGGAAGGCTGAGGCAGGAGGTTTGCAAGGTGAAGACCAGCCTTGGTAACTTAGCAAGACCCTATGTCAAAGTTAAAAATTAAAAGGGCTGACAATATCACTCTGGTAAAGCACCCCTGGGTTTGATTCCCCAGTACAACAAAAGTAAAGAATTGGGATGTGGGAGATTAATAAATAACAGTTAATAAATGGACCAAGAGTCAGTGTCAAGGGTGACTGCATATACATTTGTGATTTTTCAAACTCAGCCTTTTCTCCCATTGCCTTCCCATTTCCCAGTCATAAAGGGGAGGAGGACCTTCCTCATCAAGACAGCGTACAGAAACACATGACAGCTGATATGACTCTGTGCCACCCATTGTGAAAATACTGGGAAAATTCCCTGTGGAACTCAGTTTCTTTCTGA
Organism: Hystrix cristata; assembly: GCA_004026905.1. Taxonomy (NCBI): domain Eukaryota; kingdom Metazoa; phylum Chordata; class Mammalia; order Rodentia; family Hystricidae; genus Hystrix; species Hystrix cristata. The sequence goes on along the minus strand of PVJO010003913.1, from coordinate 92,489 downwards.
AACTTCTTTTTTTTTTTTTTTGGTGCTGGGGATCGAACTCAGGGCCTTGTGATTGCGAGGCAAGCACTCTAACCACTGAGCTAAATCCCAGCCCTTGAAACTTCTTGAAGTCCATTCTTTTTTTTTTTCTTCCTCATGAATTCCCCAGCAGTTTCCCTAATTAAAACGCTACCTAGGAGGGACACTATGTTGCAGACATGGAAGGAGAACAAGCCATTAAAATGGGCTAGTCTCTATTTTCACACTGAAATATAGGGTAGGATGATGCTTTTTAGGGCCCAGGTCCCACAGGCATCCTTCCCGAGGTACAAATGGAAGAAAAATACCCAGATGAGACTCTCTTAAACATAACTGCCAGGTAGAGATTGTAAAAGAATCTTTTCTGAATTCCAGTCCCTTCCACCAATCTCTAAAACCTTATTGAGATGCCAAAACTTGTCCTTACCCTGCATCTCATACTCAGCCAAGGCACTTGGCGAGTGCCAACAAGTAGGTTCATCACAGTACACCCAGTCTAAGCCAGGTCACAGGACTGCAGTGTGCCTCTCTCACAACCCAGGGTGCTTGGTGTTTTGGCTGCCCCCTTTTTCTTTACAGTTGCTCCTTGACTCCTCCTAGAGAGGGAGGTTGGTGCAGAAGTACATTCCACAAGCCTGGGAAGGGAGGCAGCTTCCAGGCACACGGGCCTCCTCTTCAATTACTTCCGGGTTCCGCCAGCCCAGGCACACCGTCATCCTTTTACTTCCTGTGGGCCAACTTCCACATGGCTTTGCCCAAGCAGTTCATAAATGTTTTTTGAGTGTGTATGAGTCACTACCAAATCCAAACCCTAAGTCATGCTGGCTAAACAACTGCTTTGCTGTTGACAGTCTTTTCCTCCCAACAATAAGCTATATGCACAGATGCAGGCTGAATGTGCCCCAAATGTGAGGAAGGCTCATACCCCTCCACAGAGGCCACTCATTGGTATAAAAGAGAAGTTTGGGGAAACTCTAGTGAAAAGGGAATGTACAGCCCCAGCTTTATCTTGCTATAGACTCTGGGGCCAGGCTAGGGTAATTACTAGAAGGACCCTTACAGATGGAGTCAGAATTTCTCTTGGCCTCTTGTGTTTTCTTTACCTCTGCTTTCTTCTGTGCTTACTCATCTTGTTATGATTATTTGTTAATCTCATGAAACTGCTTCAACTGTGACTGTTAGGTGAGATTTCCTATTGTGCTATACTCTAAAATATCAGGTTATTCCCACTGTCACTTTGACCACACTGATGTCTTCTAGGTCCTAGCCTGAGATTGTTGGTCTTCAATGATTATTTTATATCATGTTTCTGTCCACAGAAGAATTCACAGCTCTGATCCCTAGTGTTGCCCACTTCTCTGAGATTCTGAAGCAGCTGTCTGCTGGCTTTGGACTGTCCTACAACTCGAGTCTTGATGTCACCGTGCCTCAATTAGTGCTCATTTCCTGAGAATGGTGAACCTGGCTGAACTGGCAGGGGCCCTGGGTTCTTCTGGTGACATTTATTGTTTAATATTAAAATAATTACTAAAGACTAACACCACCAGGCAGGGACCTGAGGAACCAGAACTCAGCTTTAGTGGGTCGTGGTTTCCTCAACAAACACACAGCAAAACCAGGGCTGTTTTACAGGCAAAGGCCTGAGTAAGTATATTTTGATGTAGTTTCTTACATCCTTGCAAGATTAAGAAATCCAGGAACACTGTGGAGGTGAACTTCAGAGAGAAGAATCCTCTTAGATTTGCAGCCTGCTGGGAATTCACACCTGAATACAGAAAGTGGTCAGGAGGACTCCAGCTGGAACTTTCTAAAGAAACTAGTTTGTCTCTACGAAGCTAAATTGTCATGGTTTCATGGACTGAGCTCAACCTGGTAACCACGAATGGCTGGCATCGATTATAACAGGATTATAATGGCTTATATATTCTTATTTCCCCATTTTTAGAATGAAGTCAGAATCTAGAAAGAACAGGTTGTAAGAACAACTGTAAGGAGATTAGCAGGTTGTTTTTTGTTTGTTTGTTTTGGTTTGGTTTTTTGTTTGAGAAGTTGGTTGGTTTTGGTTTTTTGAGACAGAGTCTCACTATGTAGTTTAAGCTGGCCTTGAAACCCACTATGTAGCCCAGGCTGGCCTCAAACTCACAGCAGTTCTCTTGCCTCAGCCTCCCGAGTGCTGGGATTACAAGCAGGCACCACCACATCTGGTTTCGTTTTGTTTGAGACAACATCTCGCTATATAGTTCGGTCTGGCCTTGAATTTATTATGTAGTCCAGGCTGGCCTTGAACTTGTAGCAATCTTCTGCCTCAGCCTCCCTAGTGCTATGTTGCAGGTGTGTACCATCATGCCTGGCCTAACAGTTTCTTTATTAAAAGCAAATATGCTCTCCTGGAGTGGAGTTGGGCATGAAGGACTTCAGACCAGCTACCTCCTGCCGATCTAGGGCCACCTTTCTTAGGAAATTGGCACTGATAAGGACACAGTAATGTTGGTATGGAGGGAGGCAGGAGGGTGGCTCCGGGCAATCCTGGCACAAGTCTTTGGAATCTCAGAGAAGCAGATGGCACTCCATGCCTGGGATGAGAAGGACATATAGTAGTGGGCTGCAGGAAGCAAGAGCCAAAGTCTTACTGCTGAACTGTATTGCCAGGAGCCAACAGCCATCCTCCATGCTGTAAAAGTACCATGCCAAGGGTTGCCTGTATTTGCAACCAAGAGAGCCCTCTTTTATGCTGAAGCATTGTCCTCAAAAATACAGACTAAACCTTGGAGTATGTGAACTCCTACTTTTCCCCCATGTGACCAAAGCTGTTTAGTGTACCATAGTAGCCCTGTAGTACAAACAGAAAACAGTGTTCAAAGGCACATAGCCATGAGAGTAGCAGCCACAGCAGCGACAGTACCTAACCTACTGTGTGCAAGGCACTGTCTAGGTGCTTTATGTATAATGCTGTTTTAACCCTCACAACAGTCCATGAGGAAGGCTTTTCTTAGGAGATGGGAAACAGGTCCACAGAAACTCATGATCAAGGCCATTAACTGACAAATGAAGAGGCAGGTGAGTTGTGCAGAAGACCTAGTAGTGTACACCTGCTGTAGACACAGCGCTGCCTCATCCATTCTTTGTCACCTCAGCCTGATAGCACATGGTGAGATGAAGAGTGTTATGTTTAGCTCCACGTTAAAGTTTTCTCGGGTGTTCTGTGTAGCTCATCAAGTATGCATTTAATTATTCTAGGGACATATGTGTCTCCCAGTTTGTTTGGTAGTAGTTCCTAGGGCTGGGAACAGGCACTGGGAACACAAGAGATGAAAGACCAAAGGATCTCATCACTGATATGCAAAGAGGGAGAAATCATAAAAGAAACTGAGGAAGAGAATAATGACTATGAATTACCTGTAAATAATGTGCAGTGGATTTTCTCTTCATTTTCTCTGTGTCAACCCTCTCTCATTACCTGAAATAAAATCAAGGCTAAGGCCATCTTATTGAGTTTAAGTCTGAAAACAGTCCTTCCTCTTTCCACGTACCCTGCCAGCCACCTGATTGTTCCCTGGGCCCTGGTGTAACTGCCTCTGACTTACAAATCTGTTGGCTTTACCTCTTTTTCTCTACCATATCATTTTGTAATACTTTTGTGTGTGTGTGTGTGTGTGTGTGTGTGTGTGTGTGTGTGCTGGGATGGACCTCAGGGTCTCATGCATGCTAAGGAAGTGTGCTACCTCTACACTGTACTCCCAGCCCCTGGAAATTCTTTTCTAAATTTGAGCCATTAAAAAAATAAATAAATAAATAAATAAATAAATAAATAAATTTGAGCCATTTGGGTCTCAGTTTGCACTTAAAATGATGCATTCTTAAGTCTTTGGGCAGGCCGTACATATCATTCCAAACTAGCAGATTTGGTTTTGTCCTGGTGGACCCAATTTGGTTGGGCCCAGCATGCTTTCAGGAAGCGTCCTGAGCATGTCCAGACATTGCCTTGCCCTCACCTTGGAAGGCCTGCCTTGGCAAGGCCCTCGGAGCTCAGAGACAGGACATTTTGGGGAAACAGAAAAAGAGTTGAAGAAGCGAAGAGAAAAGCTGTGTTTTTCACGTGTGTTCACAAGTTAGTTTTCTTCCTGGGTGTAGGAAGAGGACCTGCTGTAATGTCCTGAGGCTGTCCCATCTCTCAGCAGGCTTCTGACATCCACTCAGGAGAATGTAAATAAACAGGGAACAATTGATCAGGTTCACCTTTTGGTCTCTTAATTTTTACTTTGACCTCACACAAAAGACTAACCTGAGCAGGGAAGTCGTGACATGTGCAGGTTACCTCGAGTGGCAGCATGTGGGATGAGCAGAATCACACGTAAGGGTGTGCTGTAGGTGGTCAGAAGCTCGAGCATGTTATGCAGTTACTGTGTATGTGGGCTCAGTGAATGGCACTGGAACTGGGCCATCCTTCACCCTCTGAACATCTCTGGGTTTCCACTCTGCTCAGCATGGCAGTTGTCAGTTGGCCCTTGGAATCTTGTCCTTTATCAGTAGAGTGATTCATGGTGCAGTCAAACCGCGGTCAGAGTTTGATAGGTTGCTTGGCCTATCTCATAAGAGATTAGAAACGGTTTAATATAACTTGTAAGCCAGATTTCTCACCTGCATCCCCAGCATGTGTTCATCCCTCTGCGATGACTACAGCCTCAGAAAACTGAACTGGACCTAAGTGAAAACAAGCATCAGTCTTGGAAACAGAAGATAAAATTTGAGCTTCATTTCTGCCACCTGTTCTTGCCATCTTTGATCTTAACCTTTGTGGACCTCGGTTTCCTCTATTAAAGAATTATTAAAATGGCAGGGGTTGGGGAGCCAGGCATGGTGGCATGTGCCTGTAATCCCAGTAGTGGGGAGGCTGAGGCAGGAGGATTGTTGTGAGTTCAAGGCCAGCCTGGACTACATAGTGAGCGTAAAGCCAGCCTGAACTACACAGGGAGACCCTGTCCCTAAACAAATAAATAAAATGGGGGGAAATGCTGCTTGCTCTTCTATACTTGGTAAGGTTGTTGTAAAGAGCAAGTATGCTAAAATGCTTGAAACTGGTTTATTTGGAAGTATCTTCAGGACTATCAAATAGGATTATCATTGATAGGGATTCCAGAAAGTGGTAGAGTAATTGGAATGAGAGGGTGAATTGGAATGAGAGGTTGAATTGGATTGCTTCTCCAGGCTGGCAATAGTCTCCCTCTAAGGTCTGTGCCTTCTGTGGGGTTGGGGAGGATGGGTCAATTATGGAAGGCTGGGCTCTCTAGTTTGTATCTGAGTGGGCCAGGGGAGGTGGTGTGTGTTACTTGCCAGCTCTTTGGGAGCATTGTTAAGTCTGCTAGTGCTTGGCTAAATTTGGCATTGCTTTTTCTTCAGCCTGCGTGGATGGGATGTGAAGTCACCTATGAATCCCATGACACCCTGGAGGCACTTCACTGTAGTAAGAAATGCATAAACAACCCTAGGTAGGATTTATATTAAGTTAAATTTTCAACCCCTAACCTGAAAACCAATTAGTTTTCCCTTAGGCGAGCTAGTGACACAGTCTTAGGGCCTGTGTGTGGGTCTATGCTGGCTTGATCCACAGCCCCCACCAAGGCTTGGCTTTATCTCATGGTGCATTTGCAGGAGAAAGGGGCTGATGACATCTTTTGGAATCAGTGCATAGACGGTGCTTTGTGGATGAGCAGAGTCCAGTGGCTGCCCAGCTGCTGCTCATTCTGCAGCATTTTTCATGGCAGAAGGTCCACCCAAACCCAAGTCATTACACCATTGTCCATCGGCCTGTAATCTTAGTGTCTCTCTTCTCACCCGCAGCCTCTCTGTCTTTGGAGGCTAATGATTCCTTTCCAAGACAGTCTCATAGACCTTCTCACAGCTAAAAGCAGAAATATAACTTACAGGTATGAGTATCCGGTGGTGATTGTGGGCATTCCCAAAGGTAATTTTAGTTCCTTTCTAGCCAGTTGAAGGAATGCTGTATATGAGTTATATTTATAAAAGAGACAAGAAAAGCATTGGAACTTGTTTTAAGAGCCTTTCATTGGGATGTGGGTTTGTTCCCATTGATCTCAAGATGTCGAACGTCTTTTCGTGGATCAGAGGCTGAGCCACTTTTGGGCTGTGCGGCTGGCACAGTGGGCTACTGTGGAGCTGGGTTTGGACACAGTCTAGACTGGCAATGCCATAGGGCAGTGGTTGCGAACCTTTTAGAGGTTTCATTAATAACAGAGAGCCAGCAGCTGTGGCATGCATGCCATAGGTTCGCCACCACTGCCATAGGCCCTCTGCTCGGAAGATAAAGGGATTGGAATTTAAAGCCAGAATCTTGGCTGGGGATATATATGTAGCTCGGTGGTAGAACACTTTCCTGGCATGTGCAAGGCCCCTGGGTTCCATCCCCTGCACCATAAAAATAAAATATAAACTTAGCACCTTGAGAAAAGTACACCAGCTTGTTCTGATCACGATCCTTCCCTATCCTTCCCTCTCTCTTCTTATTACTACCCAGTCTTCTAGTACGAAGGCCATTCCCTAGAACTCAACTGCTCTCCTCTATAAAGTGATTATTTTAGGACATCCTACCACCTGAGGACCTTGATGCTGAGTCTTTATTGGCATATTGTCATAATTTTTCTTTCCCCCACTAAGCAGACTGGTACCATCTGGGTAGACTCACCCCTTTCATGGGCCTGGTATTTCCATTTGTTCCTGGGGCTTGTATAGCAACACCAAGCTAGCTACTCAAGTGATATAATGGTCTTCAAGTTTCTCTGTTACAAGAAACTGAGGCTAGTTTCTTAAAATTCTGGTGAGGTATGCTAGTTTAGACGTAGGATTAGGATTTTTATCCTGATCATTTATTCCAAACATTGACTATCTATCCTGATACTGAACTAGGCACCAGGAACACAGTGATGACCAGAGTAATTTGCTTCTGAACAGAGCCTCTGGTTTAGGGTCCATTCAGACTTGTGGATAGGAGAGAGATACTGCCATAAAGATGCGTATAGGAGCCCTTTGACACTGCTGAAGTAGAGCTGTTTGCAGAACTGGTTAACAAGAGGCAGACGTAGGAAAGACAGGATAGTCTTGGCTTACCTCTTAAGCCTTCTTTCCTCTCTTTCCTTGCCCCTTAGGGTTTCAGAAATCTTGACAGATGACTCATTTAGCTACATAGAGCCTCTTGCTTTCAGAGGCACACACACGAGTGAGTTGAAACAGTTCTAACCCCATTGCACAAGGCACCGTGAGATCTCACATCAGCCACATGAAAGTGGGTGTCAGCCAGGTACGGAAGGCAGAGTCCTGGCCAGACCGAAACCTCCTGGGGCTTAGGAAGAAACACAACCAAATCCTGGTACTTTAGACAGCTCTTCCCGCCCAACACCAAAGAAGCAGCCACTTGTTGGCATGGCCCAGTTCATTGATAAGGATCAAGTTGAGTTTTATCTGTGAGATATTACAACACATGGAAAATATGTTTTCAAGAGATGATATACCATTAAGATTTTTTTTTTCAGAGTAGGAAATTTATTGAGAGAGAGAGCTCTTGAGGATAGGAGGGGACCCGAGTAGATTGCCCAAGATTTTTTTTTTTTAAAGGAAGAGTGGGGTGTAACCCCTTTGCCTTAGCCAGATATAGCAGTGCCTGCCAGAATTTCCATCTGCCAGAAGGACACCTTGGGGGAGATACTGTAATAACAGGGAAAAAAAGTCCCATATTTAGAAAACTTAACTGAGAAGCAAAGTCCTTTTGGATCGCACGGATTGAGGACTGGAGCTGCGGGCTGAGAGCACGTAGTCGGGTCTGGTGCTGCCCTCAACATTCTTGAGAAGCAGCATTCTAGGCCGGTGGTGTCTCCTTTCCAATCTGGATGGTTTTTCCTGGTACAGTGGTCCTTTTCCCCCTGTTGGATCTCCTTGGCCTCTCTGTCTTGTAATATTTAACTCAGAATTTCCCAGCTCTACAGGTAATTAAATATTTTCAAAGCAACTGAGCTTCCCCTTTACACACTAGACCTATTTTTCTTAGTGTCCCACATTAAAAAATTAGCCCAAATGAAGAATGTTTCATGTATAAGGGGCAATTAAAAATTCTGTCCTGGGCTGGGGTGTAGTTTGTATGGTATGGGTGAAGCCCTGGGTTCCTTCCCTGTAACATGTGTACACACACACACACACACACACACTTTCATCCTACAGGCTGAGTGGAAGGAGTACTTGCTTAGTACTTAAAGTTTCGTCGTTTCTCTGCCTCCCACACCTTTGGCCATGTTACTTTACATCTCTGAGACTTAATGTCATACATGTTGAGCATCACTAATATGAAAATCCAAAATACTCCAAAATTTGAAGCCTTTGTGAGCACCATACCAAATGCCATACCAGATTCCATACCATGAAACTTTATTTCATGCACAAAATTATTAAAAATACTGCATAAAATTGCCTTTAAGCTATGCATATAGGGTATATATGAAGCATAAATTAATTTTGTGTGTATGCTTGGGTCCCATTCCCAACATCCCTCATTTATGTGTATGCAAATATTCCAAAAGCAGAAAAAATTCCAAAGTTGAAAACATTTTTGGTCCCAACATTTTGCATGATGGATACTCAACCTGTAATAGTAATAATAGTGGTTTACAAGAATATTGTAACAGTTTAGTGGCCACTGTAGGTAGCACACCTGTCACAGTGCTTGTTGCTGGTAGTTGCTCAATAAAAGTTGCTGCTTATTCTTTTATCATACTCCTCCTCCAAAGAAACACCTCACGTCATATGATCTTGGATCTTGTGAACACAGACTCCTGCCAATAGGAAGTCACAGAAGGCAGGCAGATGGGCTGGGGCAGAAATCACCTTACCAGGGAAGCAGCTTGGAAATTTCATGCCACACACAGCTTCAGTGCTTCATAAGAAAATAGTTGTAAAAAGAAGAAAATTGTGAGCCCCATCAAGCAGTCTGCCAAGACAAATGATCCCAGGAGCAAAAGAGGAGAAAAGCCTGAGTTGGTCGGCCTTCTGTAAATGGCAGGACCTTTTACCAGTCCTGGCAAGTCATCCTCCCCAAGTCAAGTTCTAAGCTGGAGTGACCTCTTTCTGCTAAAAACAAGCTAACCACATCCCTCCATAAATCCCAGCTTGACTGGAGTAGCAGAGTAGCGTTGAAGTTCCAAGTCAGGAAGTGACCCATTTCTTTAGTTTAGATGTAAACATTAAGATCACCCCAAGATGGATGGTGTTTGTTTGCCCTGCCTACTTTACAGACAGCTAAGCCAGAACTCCTATGGGAATTTTGGCCCAAAGCAAGATAAAGGTGAAGTGTTTTCATGTTGATTGCTCACTGTAGCGTGACCTGCCCAGCTCAAGTCACTGGGGCCCAAATGAAGCTTTATACATTCCAGAGGGAACAGAGACCCTGAGCCAGGCTTCATCCCAGGTAGGAGAATGTCCCTGGGCCAGGCACTGGTTCTGTTGTAGAATAGCCACACTTCACATGTTTTCATCCATTTCTCTCAGTGTTTGAGGAAGTGGGAGAGTGTAGAAGCAGTGTCATTTCCAACTCAGGAAGAAAGCAGACTGAGGCAACCTTGTACTATCTGGGGCTCTGAGTGCACCCAATTTCTCCAGGTGATTTTTGTGAATTTTCTGAAAATAGTGAATCTGCCAATGTAAAAATTCACTTTGACAAATTTTCACCATGGATTTAGCAATTTGGATGTGTGCTGCTGGCCTGTAACTCATTCTTCAGGAGGTTTCGTCTGCCTTAACATCTCCCCTGAGATCTTGTAGTTCAGACTTGGTGTGGACAGACTCCACAATGATCAGCTAATCACTCCTGAGAGAAAAGTCACTGGAAAATGCCCTGTACCTTTTTGATAAAGGAAGCAGAAGGGTCCAGGTATAGCTTAGTGGCAGTTAGCATGCACAAGCCCTTGGGGTTTAACCATAGCATTTGAAAAAGAAAAAAGAGACAGAAGAGGGAGCATCTTTGAGGGAGAATCTCTGTATGGCAAAATGGCAAGTGTGTACTTCTCATTTCAAATCACAGTGCCATTTCTTATTAGAACCTGGCCTGAGTGACACCTTTTACTCTCCCTGGGTCACTCGTCTCCTAGCAGGTAGCTCACACCTGTATCACATCAGAAAGAAGACTCCCCTGGGGCAGAGATCTTGTGTGTTTTGTCACTGGTGTGCCTGAGCACTGGGCACAGTGCCTGGCTGGAAGTAGGTATTCAATAAATATTTGTTAAATCGGTGGTTGAATGAATGGATCCCTGCAGCCATCGTGCTTACAGACAAGAAATGAGCCAAATCAATATCAGCTTGCTGTGCCTTTTCCTAGGTCCCTGTCAGAATCAGATTTCATTCAAGCTGCCTCAAACTAAAAAAATTGATCTCATCAAGTAGAGAGAATAGTGACTACAGGATGGGAGGGTGGGGGAGACCGAAAGGTCAGATAATGGGGACCAAAACACAGCAAGATAGGAGAGACTAGCCTCGTGTTTTTCATTACCTCACAGTCTCTATAGTGTATAACAAAGTATTATATATTCATAACAAATTTTTTTTTTTTTGGTGCTGGGGATCGAACTCAGGGCCTTACGCTTGCTAGGCAAGCACTCTAACTACTGAGCTAAATCCCCAGCCCATAACAAATTATTACATATTCATAATACTGTAAGAGTCTGAAGGTTCCCAGCACATAGAAGTGATAATATTTGAGGAACTAGAAGTGCTAATTACCTGGATTTGATTACTATACATTGCTTACATATATGAAATTATACTGTATCTCATAAATAACAGTCATGTCTTTGTGAACATTTAACCAAAAAAAAAAGGAGGACAAGAAAAAGGAATGAGAAAGCAGTTGAGGAATGAATTTGGGCAGAGGAGATAAAGCCCTGAGATGTGCTGGTCCCTTATGTGATACCCGTAGTCGCTGGAAAGCTGTAGTGTCTCAGCAGAGAACCCACATACCACAGGCCTCTCTTGGTGCAGGCAGGCAAGGGCAGGCAAGAGCTGCCTGCTGAGGGCCTTGGAAGACCTTGGAAGACCCTGCCACTTCAGAGTCATCCTTGTCCCTCGTGTCTCCCCAGGAATCAGACAGACGCGAAGCAAGCTTCTGGCCGCTCTGTGCATTAGTGAGAGCAGGTTGTCCGGTTGGGAAAAGTGCTCTGAAGTTCATGCAGGCAGTTGGCTGTTCCCAAACAGAATCTCAGGTCAGACTCAAGCCTTTTTCCTATTTAGGAGGTAGCTCAGATCCTGGGAGCTGTTTCCTTTTGGTATGTGTGAGGCTGTAATTGGCCTCCCGCGACCTAAGGTCTGTCAGCCCTGACTTAGTGGCGAGTCAGCCTTGGAAACTGTCCCAAACCCTCCATCCCATTTTTAGCTGGAAAGTCCCTGTGTGGCTGCTGTCACATGGAGACCTGGGAAGTGGAGGGTCAGGTGAGTCTTGGCCAGTCAGCCTGACCCAGCTTCTGCCTCTGATTAGGGTTTGCTGGTTGTTGTTGTTGTTGTTGTTTGGTTTGTTGTTATTTTGCTCTTGTTTTAGAGACAAGGTCTTGCTATACTGCCCAAGCTGGTCTTGAACTCCTTCACCAAAGCAGTCTTCCTGTTTCAGCCTTTTGAGTAACTGGGACTATTGGCTACTCCCAGGCCCAGCTTGCCAGTGATTTTTATGCTTGCTGTCCTGTAGTTGCTTTTCCTGGCTAGTTAATTGATGACAGACAGGGCTGGGGAGGGGTGTTCTACAATTGTCAGTGTTAGGCCACCACCCAGGCCTCATCACTGTCACTTCTTTTGCTATCTAAGTCTGTCCTTACCAGCTGGATAATCTGACAGATAGTCCCTTGCTCAGGACAGAGGATCAAGGATGCTGATTTCACTGATTTTATTTATTTTTTAATTACATTTCCCATGATACTTTGAGGTTATAGGCTGGGAATGTTAAACATATTTTGGCAATCGGGCAGTTTTGAGTATTTGCCAAGTCCCCTTCAAATGCCACCTTCCCTTTGGAAATACCACCTCTGTGGGGACCTAACCTTCAGGAGATACCCTCCCAAGGCATTCCCTTGTCACCAAAAGCCTGGGGTGAGCCTGAGCTCCACACAGATGCAGCTGGGTGGGCCTGGCTGTATTGGAACAGCAGAGTGACTCTACTCCTTCCCACCTTGACTTTTACCAACTCTCCAGCCAGAGGCTTCTTAAAGTTTTCCTGGCCCAGAATGTCCTTTCTCTAGAGGCCTGATGTGTGAATGATTTGAATAGTTCTAAGTACTTCTGGTTTCTTTTTTGTTGGTTGTAGCCAAAACTAGAATTAAATCAACATTTCCCTTCCCTAGAGCCCTGGGCTTGGGCCTGGACTGCCAAGTTCTGATGCTTGATGATCCATTAGTCTGCAGGGCTTGCAGAATCTTCAGCAGAATAACTCTGGGAGGAGGGCAGAATGTCTGCAGTCCCAGATGCCAGATTCCCTGCTCAGAGACACTTACATAAATTCTACATCCTTCATATTGAAAGTTATGGAGGGGAAGAGGTTATGGTGAAGCTTCTTGAAGGGGAAAACAGACTAGGACTCTTAATGGAAACACACCCTCCTTTTCCTCTCTCTGTGTCACAGGTGTAGGGACAGCATGGTAGTCTCCTGAATTACGGCTTTCTTTCTTGAATTCATCTCTTGGCTCTACTGCTCACAAGCTTACTTAATTTCTCTGGATTTCATTTACTTCATTTGCAAAATGGCAATGCTGGCCGGACATGGCGGTGCACACCTGTAATCCTAGCACTCAGGAGGCTGAGGCAGGAGAATCACCATGAAATCAGGCTGCCCTGCATAGTGAGACCCTGTCTCAAAAAACCAAAAGAAAAAAGAAAGAAAGATACAAAGTAGGCTTACCACACATTCCTCTAGAACTCCGTCCTTGAGGTTAGATTGCTCTTTCCTGTGCTCACCGTTGTACTCCAGGCAGTCACCAAGAGATACTTGATGCTGAAAGCTGTTTACAGGATTGTCTCTCCCAGAACAGCCTGCAGCTCTTCAAGGGTAGAGATTGTCTTCATCTGCTGTGTTCCCTAAAGTTCTAGTAAAATTCCTCGCAAGCAGCACACATCACCCCCTACAAAGACTTCTCTTCTGCAGTGTCTCAACATGAGGTTTTTTTAGTTGCTCCTCTTTGAAATTAGGTCTAAAGTGATGAGTGCTAATTGCTTGTTTTCCCTGAAATGACTGTTCTTATTTGGTTCTTTTTCTATCTAAAAGAAAATCCTGGGTTTTATTTCATGTTTATGGAGTTCCTGGGAGTCTTATGCTTGAGTAGCTGTTTCACATTTGTTTCCCTTTCTCGTCTACTTCCTATTTAAAAGTGGTTGTCAAGAAATCCATGATGGGAAGGCAAGAGCCAAATGGTGGTATAGTTAGGGAGTCCCCAGCTTTCTAGCCTTGATTGCATGGGGACATGGCTGTCATGAGAAAAGAACTGGGGTGGAAGCCAAGGGCCTGCTTGGCCCCCTTCTCTTTGCTGCCATCACCTGCAGCTCCCATGCTTCCTAATCTTCCATATGCTGTCATCTAGCATCAGAGCTTAAGCTTTCGGTGCCCTGAGCTCAGTGTTGAAGTCTGGATCAGGATGTCAAAAATGATACTCCCAAAGGCGTGATGCTCGTGAGGGTGTGATGGGTGTGTGTACAGGGCACGGGTGCACCTGAGAATGTGTGTTCACACTCCATCACAGCTCACTTACCTGATGTTATAAATGGTTATGCCACTGGGCTTGCTTTTCTCTAAAGGTTATCCAGTAAACTTGAAAGATGCCATTTGGTGGAAGATCCCAATAATTGTAGCAGATACAGTAAGATTTTGTCCTGCGTCTGTCTGTATTCATTTAAAAAAAAAAAAAAAGCATTTTCTCATGCTGTTGCACTTCTCTGTACACAAGAGAAGTGCCAGCCTCCAGAACAATTTTTGTACAACTTGTCTTCTTGTCTTGATGCACACACTACTAAACCGGTACTGCCATGCCTTTCCCTTAGTCAGGCTTTGCTGATAGACCAAAACTGAGTTGGTGTGACGTTGCATGCCAGGCCCCCAGGATTACCTCTCAATAGTTGGAATGTCCCCCTCCAGGCCAGACCACAAGACCTCATGACCCACCCCAACTTGTGTCTCTGCCGTCTCTACCATTTCATGTCTCCTCTCCTGAAGGTCTAATAAAATCTAAATATAAGTGCCTATCCCTGTTCCTTAGCTGATGCTGCCTCCTCCCGTCTTTGTCAGGTGACTATTATTTGCATTCTAGATGAAATGGATACCACATATCTGTGCAGAAATACACACAAATCGGTGGTGGAAATGTTCCTGGACATCAGATGTATTGCTTAACTCATATTTGCTGAACACTGCCTATGCACTAGGCTTAAAATAGCAGAGGGAGGTAACCAATAGGGGAGGGGCCCAGACTCAGCATACACACACCTTTCAACACGTGTGTATGATTTTAATTTCATTCACTGCTCATAGTAACCCTGGGAGGTGGGTATGTTCTCCTGTACAGACTAGGCCATGAGCTCTGAATGGTTACTTAATTTTTCTAAGATCTTCAGCCATTCACTGGTGGAGTCTGAGTTCTGACCTGGATTTGTTTCATTCTTTACCTGTGTGGGACACCATGTTGCAGTGGGCACCACAGAGTGCATGACAGGTCTCCTCTGACCAAAACCAAGACAATAAGGGGCACCAGAAAGGAACATCATGGTAATAAGGGAGACAGGCAACCTGTTTGGATTAAAGGAGACTAAAGAGTTGAAGTCGAATTCAATATTTTTTTTTTTTTAAATCTGAGTCCATTTTGGTAGTCAGAAATACACAAAAGAGTGATACGAAGTGACCGAATCATCAGTGGTGCTCAGACCCAGGGTGAAAGGGTGCTGGAGCAGGGTGCTCCCTGGACTTCTAGCATCACCCCACAGTTGGCTGATTATTACAGAGGGGAAATGTGCCTTCATGTCAGAGAGGTGGGTGGGTACCGCCTTAACCATACCTCCCTCCTGACCCTATTCCTCCTTGAACAGCCATATGGCAGAGGGGCACAGCATCACTGTTTGCTGGCCTTGTTCTGCAAAAAGTGTTTACCCATGAATCTGACCATGGGAGACAGGCAAACCCACTGTGAATTCGAGAGGTCAGCCAAAGAGCTGGCCTGGACCCCTGAGTGGAGTCACTGAGCACAGTGTGGACACCTTAGCTGCATCCCTCGTCATCAGGTCATCTCTGGTCTTCCCCGTGAGTGGTGAGAAGGGCCGTCACGGCTGCTGGTGAGAGATCTCCTCCCTTGACTCAGCCCGGGGCTCAGAGGTGATCAGAGAGCAAATATGGACATGCAGTCTTTGTTTCCTCCTACCTAGGGAAGTTCCGCCACTCACTCCAACGTCCTTTCCCAGCCTCTATCAAATCTGTGCCCTTTGATTTTCACTCTGCCCCATGTTCTAACATCACAGGAGGGCTTCACGAAAGTGATGGCAGCTGCCTTGGATGCCTAGATGAGCCATCCTCTGTCCCACACTGGGTGTGCTGTGTCCCTCCTGCGCCATCAGAATTTTCCCTCTCTGCTCACCTTGCAGGGTCCAGTGTGAATGGCCTGGAGGAGCCCAGCATTGCCAAGAGGCTGAGGGGCACTCCAGAAAGGATCGAGCTGGAGAATTACAGGCGCTCTGTGAGGCGGGCAGAGGAGCTGGAGGAGGTGCCCGAGGAGACGCAGGCCGAGCACAACCTGAGCAGCGTGCTGGACAAGGGCGCCGAGGAGGACGTGGCCAGCAGGTCAGTCTGTGCCCGTGGCTTACCAGCCACTGCTCCCGCAGGGCTGTGGCCTTGCCAGAGCCTCCGCTGAATATGCTGCAGGACTTAAGTGCGGCGCCTGAGCAGGTTGTCTCAGTGAAACCTGACTCTTCTGCTTTCCAGCTGTGGGACTGACCCTAGGCAAGTTATGTGACTACTGTATGCTCACTTTCATCATCTGCAAAAGAGACCTAATACTGGTGGTGCCTTCTTACAGAATTGGCATGAGGGTTAAGTGGGTGGCTAGGTATATATAGGTTAAGTAGGTGGTTGGTATATATAGGTTAAGCTTGTGGGGTTTTTTCAGGTTTTTTATTGTTTTTGTTTTTCAGTACCAGGGATTGAACCCAGGGCCTTCATAGAGCTATGTCCCCCGCTCTTTTTATCTCTTATTATTTTTGAGACAAGGTCTTGTTAAATCACTAAGTTGCCCAGGCTTGGCTTGAACTTGTGGTGCTCCTGCCTCAGACTTCTGGAGTGCTGAGATTACAGGGTTGCACCACCACACCCACCTCACCTGTGAGTTACTTTGCGTGGCGCTGTCTGCATTTGGTCATCCTCACAGGAATCTGTAAAGTGGACAAGAGAGTGTGTTTTGTCACCTGATAGGTCAGGAAATGGGTAGCAACTGAGATTCATCTCGGGTTTTCTGAGTCCAGATCCACAATTTTTTCCCTTTTCCTGCTACCTGTGATCCATTCCTGTCCATTTTGTCTGTCTTATATCTAAATCAGCATCAGCAGTTAATACTACTGTTAACATATGACCTGTAGATCTCAACATACTCCAAGTACTTGTCACTAAATAGTGACAGGGCCAGTGAAGATCACATCCACAACATTTATTGAACGCATATACCATGTCTTTAGCCGTTGGTTAATCATTGACAAGTTAACAGAAAAGACCTAAGTCAGAGATTGCTGTTTACAGATTCATTGGCAGGACGAGATTTTCACACAAGGAGAAAAGCAGACCTAAAGCAGAGCACCACTGAAGGGCAGGGGTGCCACAGAAGGAGCCCAGGTTTGGATTAGGGTGACTCAGCTGCGAGTTCACTGTGCAGTCTCTGTGGTAGTGGGTGGGGGGCTAGGGGGGTTGGCTCACATCTCTGGTATGTTTTTTGGCTACTGCAAGTAAAGGAGGGCGCAGAAATCTGGGATGTCCAAGGGGCCACAAGCAAGTGGTTTTATGCTTAGCCAGTTCCTGTGTTCAGTTCTCTTTAAAGAGGGGATCCCTTTGGGGGCTGCATACATTCTCACCCCTACAGGAGTCCCAGTATCAGCTGCTTTTCCCCAAAGCTTCCAGTGTTAGTAAAAAACGGGGTTTCCTAAGGGGGTGGGGGTGACAGTTCTTCAGTTCAGGAGCTTGATGACTGGGTGTTCATTCCATATGTGTGAGATGTGCCTCCCTCAGGCTTGCTGTGATGTCAGCACATTACCCATCTCATGTGAAAGAGAGAGGAGTGGGAGAGGGAGGGAGAGAGAGGAAAGAGAAAGAAAGAAAAGAAGGAGGGAGGGAGGCAAGGAAGGAAGAAGAAACGGGCGAAATCAGTGTGGCTAGCCTGTTCTGCAGAGTCTCAGCCTGCAGCCCTAGCTGCACCCCGACACAGGGAGGCCTCCGGTAAACATTAGAGAGCATCCACCTCACACACCAGGCTCTTTCACATCATCATGACAGAGGGATGTGTGTGGAGGAAGAAAGCAGCACACTTTATCTTCAGGTCTAAAAACATTGGGCAGAGCTGCTTCTAGCTGCATCCCACCTCCTGCCCCAGTGCAGCATTCTAGGGTGGCCTCCCCTTGGTACCTGCAGTTCTGAAGCCTGAGTAATTGCAAGTCACTGCCACGTAACTCTGCCTCACATCCAGAGCACCCATGAAATGAAGCCCACCCTCCTTCACTCAGATAGGGGGTGCACTCTGAGCAACAGCCTGTGATGGGGAGGGGGATCCCCTATGTCCAAGCGTACTGATAAACTCTGGAGCAGAGTGGAGAGTTTAGCCTTGGGTGAATTGAGTGAAACATGAAATCAGTCAGCATCTGTAAGGCGCAGCAAGTGCCTTGTCTTTGAAATTTGGATTAATAACAACAACAAATTAGCACCAGGTGCTATACAGAGTGAAAATTAGTCTCTCGACTCTGAGGAGCCCCAAGAAAGGAGCTGCAGGCTGTGGCATTACTTCCCCAGGAAACAGGCTGAGCATTGTTGCCTCCTTCCCCGCAGCACCAGGCGGGAAGCAGGTGCCCTTTCAGTCCTCAGCATTCCTGGAAGATATGTGAGACTAGAAGCTGAGAAGTGCATTCATCCACTCCAGCTCAGGAGCTCCCATTCCACAGTTTCAGAGAACTCACCGCAGCCACCTGCTGCAGAAGGTGGTGAGTGTGATGTTTCAGAGTAGGGCTTTAGACCTAGATTCGAAACCCAGCTGCACTACATACTGGAGGGAGGCAAGTGACTTACCTGCTCTGTGCCTCAGTTTCTTCACCTGCAAAGGGCACTGCCCTTCACAGCTTTATTGCGAGGATTAAATCAAATAAAGCAGCCCACATCATCTGGCACACAGTGGTCACTAGTAAATGACAGTAGTGGGTGTTGCTGTGTCTGGTAGGTCCATGCAGAATGCAGGTGGCAGGCCAGGGATTTTTGCATTGGTTCCCTTAAATGGTGGGTTAAGTTCCAGAAACTGGATTTGACCCAAACTCAGCATGCCCTGCCACCTTCGTGACCAGACTTGACATCTCCAAACCATCCAGAGGTCCTGCTGAAGAGCAGCTGCTGGCCTGAGATGCCAATTCCCATGCTGAAAGGTAAAGCCCAGGAATTTTCATTTAAACAGTTCCCAGGTGCTGCTCTAAAGTTTCCAAGTTTCCCTGGCAGCAAACCCCACCTGGGATACTTAGTGAAAAACTAATTCCTAGTCCTCCCTGGGGTATAGACAGGGAGGCCAGGAAAGTCTGCTTTTAACAGACATCCTGCGTGGTGCTCATTACAGATTCATGATGTAGTTCATCCGTGAGTCCTAACGCTCGAACCAGGCCTAAGCAGCTGCCTGACCTTCCTGCCTGGCAAGTGGGAGCCTGTCTGCTGGAGTAGAGTCAGAAAACAGCACTTCTGTTTTTTATGGCAACACCAAGTGGCCAAAGACAGCAGAAAACCAGCTCTGGGGTCTGAGCACTGCTTCTCACTGACTGTCCATTGGGAGGAATTGCTCAGGCAGAGAGGACGGCTTGGGCAGTGCCCATCTGCTGGCCTTCTTAGTGTTTACAGATCTGTGGCTCCAAAGAACCATCAGTGAGCACGGGAGCAAGAGTGTGTGTTCGCAGATAGGGAGCCGGCTGCCAACCAGTCCCTTGATGGGCCAACCCCTCATTGGAATAACGCTGCAAGAAAAAGTCACTCCCAAGAGCTGACTGTGAATAAACAGAAATTCCTGCCTGTCCCTCTCTCCTGCCTCACCCCTTCCTCCACAGAGCCAGCACCGTGAGCTGCAGGTGATGGGATGTTGGGTTGAGCACACATTAGATTTCCACTGCGTGAAGATTGCCGGGCAATGTATATTGCTACCACCTGCTCAGCAGTGGCATATTCACGGGGTTGTCAGGGCAGGTGGGACCCAGGTGTGGCCGAGCAGATTGCAGTCTGTGGTTAGAAGAGAGGAAGCTGTGAGTCTCGTCTTCCTCTGGAAATCACCCAGGAGCTTGGAGGGTATCCCATGCAGACCCCACCTCATGACAGGGTGGGGCCTGCCTCAGTTTCTGTGGCCACCCAGGACCTGGATCACAGCACACTTCCTGGGCTTGCTGCCCTGAACACTAGCACTGAACCACTGTTGGGTTCTTGGAGAACCATGGCGCAGCATGGCACTGTGTGGATGTCACTGGGAATCTGACCCCTCCTCACACTCATGATCCACCCTCCTTAGGCTGCAGTTTCCTGGTTTGTAAAAATGGGAAAAATACTATCCCTTATCTGAGATGCTTGGAACCAGAAGTGTTCCAGATTCCAGAGTTGTTCAGAGTTTGAAATATTTCTGTAGAAAAAGAAAGAAAGAAATATTTCTGTAGAGTATCCTGAATCCAAAACTCAGAAATCTGAAATGCTCCAAAATCCAAAATTTTTTGAGAATCATATTGGCACTCAAAGTTTTAGGCCTTCGAGTTTTGAGTTAGGAATGCTCAGCCTATAATGGTAACTGTACCCTGGGGTGTAGCTGAGTGAAGGAATCCAAAGAAAGTGCCTTGGCAGAAAAAAAAGAACCAAAAACATGAAAAAGAATTAACATAGGAAGGCCACATGCAGCAGGGCCCATCCCCTGGGACTGTCACCTTTGGCTCTTCCTGTCTGCACAGGCAGAACCGCGACCGGCTCAGTTAAGTTGTGTAGACCTTGTCTTTGTAAGGTCCTAGTCCATGAGCTTGGTGTTGCTTCCTTCTGTCAGGGCTCAGTAAGGATATCCCTGTGGGAAAACAGGGAAGGTGCCTCAAGGTGCATAATTGGGTACAGATTATAGCAGGGAGGGATTTTTGTTGCACAGTCTTCCAGCAGAAATGGTTAGCTTCTAACAGCCTCTATCAAGGGGTCTCTGATGGTGTCCTCTCCCATCCCACTGACATCAAGGGAGCCCCACACTGGCCTCACTGTGGCCCCTCGTACGCTCAGCTCACTTTGGCTCCCTCGGCTGTGTTGGGCCCTGTGTGCAGGACTCCAGGGAGGGAGCAGCCCAGTGCTTCCCTGAGAGTACAAACCAGATCAGTCTCACAGGATGCCATATTGTTTAGGCTAAAAACAGATGCCTGCTATGAGAGGAAGGTACCCTCGAGGGCTGGCTTTTCTGGCACTCATCTCTCCTACAAGACTTACGCTGAGAAGATACCCTTTCGTTCCATAAAGAGGGGGAAATTGGTTGTCTGTATTGCATGTTTTTCTGGTATAGGGATTGTCTCTACTTAACAAGTTTCCAGACTATAGTCCAAGGAAGTCTGCCTCACCTCCGATTCCTCCCTCTATTGTACCCAGAGGCTCAGGACCTGGGGGCAGCACGGAACGTTGGATGAGCCTTACAGTGCTGGGTGTATACTGCAAAGCTTGCATGATGTAGGCGGCCTGGCCAGCCCTGGTGACACCCCCAAGTCCCGTAAAAAAAAGGATCAGTTACCACACCTGCTGGACCTCCTTGTTCTACATGCAGAGAGGGAGGCTGGCTGGGCTGTGTCTGATCTCCAGGAGAAAGCAACAGTCTCTTGGAAGTGGGCCGAGCTGAGAGCTTATGAAGAGAGGCAGGGTTGACCTTCCCACTGTCCTTTGCATGTTCTGTCCCTTACTTGCTCTGCTCCCACGGTCCTTGAGCTGTTGTAAAGCTAGCCAGAGTGGCACTAATAGCCATCAGTGGTCCTCATTGTCCTCATGACAGGGGATTTATTCATTACCATATCATGCACAGTGCAACACTCCTTATGGCATGGCCCAGGAAAGGGCGCATCTGTACTGAGGCCTCTCCCAGGAGGCTGCAGCTTGGTCCCTTCCATCCCACTGACCGCGGGGAGCCTTGAACAAGCTGCAGAGCACACTCGGCCACAGAGGAGGGAAGGGCAGCCTTCGCTTTGCCCACTAAAGGCTTAAGATGAGCATTGAGGCCTCCTTATCGTTATTTCATGTTTGAGCAATGTGAAATGACAGGAACTGGGTTATATTCATTAACGAGAAAATGAACTAATGAAAACACAAAGGCAGAGAAAATTTAATGCCAGTAAAGGAAATACTGAAAACCCAGCTGCCCAGCCTTCCATGGTCCAAACCCTTGTGTTATCCATTTTATTTCTGTGTGTGTGTGTGTGTGTGTGTGTGTTACCCATTTTAAACTGCCTCCTCCCAACCCTCTGCCCCCTGCCCCCTGCCCCCTGTACTTCTACTCTGCCTTGCTTCATCTTGATGTGTTTGCATCTTATCTCCCCCTGGGAATGAGGATCTTTTCCAGGTGATCTTTGTGTTCTCTATGATGTTTAGCAAGTGCACTACAAGTGAAGACACTCAGTAAGTTTCACCTGGGTGAATGAATGATAGAGTGAGATTCACTTTAAACTGAGCTTGCAGTATGGAGCCAGGTGTTTGTCTCTTATGTCCACTGGCTTAGCCTTAGTAGGTGCTCAGAAATATTTATTGAGTGAATGAATAACTGTGTAGATGAGCAAGCAAGCCAGTGAAGAGCTAGCACCCCAGAGTATAACACAGGCATGATGCGAGTCAGAGGTCCATAACCTTCACAGTGTCCCTGAGAGGCAGGTATTAGATGACCTTTGGACTCGGAGGACCAGTAACCGACTGGAGGTCTCATCACAGAACAGGAGAACCGGTGTGGCCCTGGGAGCGGGTAGCCAAAGAGAGAAGCACATAGGGTGGAGCCTAGGAAACTACCCAACTTGGAGCGTCCATTGTCCTGCTTCATTGCAGGCAGGCAGCACTGCTTTCTCGGTATTGATGTGTGATGGTACTCACTGATTACCACTCATACCAGCCTGAGTGTTTTGAAGTTTTTTATTGAGACTCTATTGCATAGGCAGCGAACTAGCTGATTGACAGTCCACATGGTTGATCTCAGTCTGTAGGTCAGCCAGTATTGAGGGACCCAAAACCCATATCCTAAATCATATCCTTGATCTTTCTGGTTCATCAGCCCCCCATACTAAGACTACAAGTTTTTGCGAGTCCTAAACCTGGGTCCCATTATTAGACTCTCTACCCCAAGCAGACAAAATACTCTCCATCCGTGGCCTCAGGAGAACACACCAGAGGTTTAGAGTTTATCTCCCTGAAGTCAAGGGCAAGGCCAGACCTCTCTTTGGGCAAGGTTAGATTCTCCCATGCACAGCCCCATAGTACTCAGAGTGAACTTCACTGTCTCGTTGTGGTGTGTGCTGACTGGCTTATGCTCTGTTGCACCCAGATGGGCTGGGAGGACGCCTGCCCTGGGTAGAGAGAGGACCCTGCCTGCACAGGAAGTTGGGACTGGGTTTGGCACTCCATCGTGCAGAGTTTGGTCCAGTGCTTTACTGTAAAAGCCACATCATCTCCAGCCTGATCGCATACACACTTCTCACAGGGGTCAAAGTCTTCTGAAAAAAGTGCTTTGGAAATTATCTGACCATTGCACTTCTCCAGGGGCGCCCACAGCACTGAAGGGGATGGGATTTTATTCATGTCCTGCCTGTCTTCTTCCCTCTGCAGGGCCGGGAACAGGGGCTCCTAGAAGGTTGGGGTTGGGTTTTGGCTTCTATAAATTCCCGGATGCAGTGCAGCCGCTGTGCCAAGCCATGGGCCGAGCTGGCCATAGGCTGTGAGGACACAGGTGTGAAGAATGTAGCTCTTGTCTGGTAACCCTGTGTGGAGAGTCTTTCCCAGTGGCCTCTGTGGCATGGCTGTGCAGTGGGCTGGGCCTCACCTGCCACTTGCCTATGTGTGCAGCTCATCCTCCCCTCACTCAACCATATGGTTGCTTTTGACAGCAGTTCTGAGTCGGAGATGGAGGAGGAGGAGGAAGAGGAGGAGGAGGATCAGCTGCCCCCCTCTGACCTGGGTGGTGTTCCTTGGAAGGAGGCTGTGCGGATCCATGCCCTTCTGAAAGGAAGGAGTGAAGAGGAGCTAGAGACCTCCAAGAGCTTCGAACCTGGGGAGGAGGAAGAAGAAGAGGAGGAAGAATATGAAGAAGAGGAAGAGGAGGAATACGAGGAAGAGGAAGCATCCAGCGAAGGTCAGAAAAAAGTCTTTCCTGCCAGCCCTGACCCTGTCCCGCATATGTGTCCTGGAGGTTCCATGGCTTGGAGTCATCCAGACTCCTCCTGCAGAGCCCGAGACCCCGTGTGTCTCCTCCCACTCCCAGCTGTAGGCACAGGGCAGACTGTGGCAGTGGGAGCAGTTCCCTTCTGCACATTGGTATTTTTTATTGGAAATGGAAGTCAGGGACCAGTCCAAATTAGGTTATTCATTCCTGTCTCCTCATTTCTCTTTTTTCCCTTTAATTTCAATTGGAGAAATTAACTGGAATGAAGCTAGGGAATTGAGCTTTCTTTAGGAGTCCCTGATTCCTAGTCTTGGATGATGGAGGCTGCTGTGAGCTTAGCTGCCTCCGGAAGGGGTTCCCTCCATGATACTCAGAGTACTGTTTTGGGGCCAGAAGTCCTTGGAACTTAGTTTCAGTAGCCAGTCGGTTTAGTTGGTTCAGAAGTACCCTCTTGCCTTGGACACTGGATTTTTTGATTCTGTACCTCTCTGGCTCTCTGACCTCCAGTGACAAAAAAGCCAATCTCCGGGCCGCTCTGCCTGCCTATGTAGAGAAAGATGGTCATTCTTCCCTGTCCTGGCCACACAGGGGACCTATGGGTAGTGAGGAAGGAACAAAGGCAGGTAGAGACCAGCCTCCCCAGACTAGGGTCATGCTCTGTCTCTGGAGGACACGGAACTGAGAGCAAGAACAGAGGCCTTCTCATTCCTGAGCCCCAGTTCCTCTTCGTGTAGGGGCAGAAGAGCAGAGCAAATCCTGGCCCACACAGGCACAGGAAACTTGGCACACAGTTGCCCTGCTGCTGTTCCTGGCTTATCTTTGCATTTCCTGGAATTCCAGATGCTTGCTGTCCAGGCCCATCCCAGGGGCTGTTTCCTCTGGCACCACAAGGCCCCAGCTTTCCCAGACAAGATTCATATTCCTGGCCACTCCCTGGAGAGCTGTGTGGCCCTAAGACACTGATCCTGATGAGGCAAGGTAGGGGGGAAGAAGGCACCCCCCCCACCCTGGCCCAGGCATTGGTCTGAGTGTTCAAGGTCAGAGCACATCCTCAGAAGCTTCTAGAAAGCTTCGCTGCAGAGCCTCTCTCCCCGCCAAAGGTGGAGGCCAAGACTGGAGCAGGACCCCTAGGCAGACGTGGTGGCCTGTGCTCCCCACCAGTCAGTGTTACAAGACCTGAGTAAAGTTGGTGTAAGAAGGAGCCCCAGTCCCTGGCTGGAGCCTGAGTTCTCTCCACTCAGCCACATCTACAGAGGCTCAGAGCTGCCTCCGTGTCCCTGCTAGTCAGAGAAGAGAGCCTGTTCATGACTCAAGTAGGGAAAGGTATTTTGTTTATATTATCCCAGAAGTCATTGTCTCCATGTGACTATTAATGCTTAGTAGCCTTTAGCGCTGACACAGCTTAGGGTCAAAGGTTGTTTATTCCCCCTTTAGGAGAGTTTAGCCAGTTTCTTCTTATGAAGACAACTTCTGGTCGTGGACCCAAGGGCAAGGCCAAACCTGTAGGGAAGAGGGTTTGAACCGGAGAAATACATACCAGCAAATTCAGCCCAGCTCTAAACATTGCCAGTGGGACCCTGTGTCCCCAGCCTGGAGTGTCTGTTGTCTTCTGGGTAGCAAACTTTGACGCCTGTGTGGTCAGCAACAGGCTCCTGCCTTGCAGCTGAAGATAATTCTACTCTCTTCTCTTTCCTCCTTTCCATTCCCTTTTCTCTCCACTCGTCCCCCTGCGGGATTCTTGATGCTGTTTGTGGGTGTGTGGCTCCCCCTGCTGTAGAAGGGGAGTATTGCCCCTGGGACAGAGAACTCCTGCAAAGCCAGTGGCTCCAGCATCTCTCAAAGGAAGAAGAAACGGGTACACGTAAAGGTACCCACTTTACCCCCTGCCCACCTTCTACCCTAGCTCCCTAGCAACCATCAAAATACACCTCCAAGAGCAGGTCCCACATGAAAAGATCTGTGTTAAAGAGATGCACCCGCAGGCTTTGCACATACCTAGCTGGGCACCTCCCCAGGGCCCAGCCTTCCTAGGCAAAGTACAGCGGAGCATGTGGGTTAGCAGAGATTCAAGAGGAAGCCACAGAGGACTCCAGGGAGAGTGTATGAAGCATGGCCTCCTCTCTACCCTTGTTGCTTTTGCTGCAAGTTCTTCTTACCAGTTAAGATTCGGCTTCTGCTGTAATGCAGAAGGCCCTGCAGCATGGCCACAGCTCTTTCATCACTTTCATGGTGCCTTTAGCATTTCTCCGAGAGGAAGAAATTCTGGCTTCATGCCATTGATAAGTCTGCAAGGCTGCATGTGTTAACAGGAAGCAGAACATTACTCGCGGAGGAGGCTCACTCTTCTCTGGTTGCTTAGATGGTAAAGAAAGGCCCTGTATTTTTCTCTTTGACTTAAGACCCTGTATTTTTCTCTTTGACTTACCTTCCTCAATCCTGAGATGCCCAGGCTCCTGGGTGACTTTGCTGTGATTTGGCCCCTCCAGCACCATAAAGACAAGTAGGTCAGCCTTGGAAACAGTCCCCAAATCTGTGAAGACCAGGAGCTCCAGTAAGGAGCCCATGTGAAGTCAATGTACTCACATAACAGAAAGCAGTGGCATCCACACTGAAGCTCTCACTGCCATGTCACTTCCCCTCACTCCAAGCTGAGTTTATCATCATAGTTACCAAAGCCAGGCTGCCCAGTTAGGTTGTTGAGGGAAGGGGAACATGCACTCTCAGATGGAACCCCAGAGCCCCTCAGATCGGGTGGCACCTGCTCTTGCTGCCTAAACAGCCACCCTCCTTCCCATATAGTATGCCCTCCCACCAAATCACTGGCTGTCCCCTTTTTCTTAACCCAGCTGTGTGGCATGATCCAAGCACTAATGGCAGGGGGCCCACGCGGCAGGGACTGCTTGCCAATTCCGTGCGCTCTGACAGCAAGAATGACTGGAGGGGACCACTGGTGAGTTGGCATCTAGCTGAGGAACCAGGTCTCATGTCCAGAGGTCTCGGCAGGCCACCAAATGAAGTTTTAAAGAAACAGAGTTTGAGCACAAAAAAAGCAAAGATACCAGTCTTGTTCCTACCCTGGACCCCCAGAAACGTAGGATTTTACAGAATAGAGTTCTGCTTCCTCTCCCAGCCTCTGCCTCACCTAACTCCATCATCCTCCCCCCCCGTCCCACGTGTCCCCCGTGTCCCAGACCTGGCATGCAGCATGAGGCCTCTTAGAGAAGGGGGGCTTTTTCTCTTTAGTAACAGCTCTTCCTGCAGAAGCTAAAAACTAAAGTACCAACAGTGTACATTTCTGTCCCACGTAAGTTGGCTGGCTCATAGCAAAGTGCCACTGTCCCGTCCCACCTCTCTTGTCGGTTCTCAGAGTGGAAACTGTCACTCTGGCAGGTGGTGGGAGGCATCTTGCCGTGTGGCCATAGAAGGGGCACAGAAGGTGTTGTGTCCCGCAGTCTATGCTCTGCTGGTAACAACTGAGTCCTTGTGACCGCTGGAGGGCTGGCCCCTCAGATCAGCTGTGACTTGCTCTTTTTCTGCACCTTGCCATTTGGGTCCCTCACATACACCTTGGAATGAAAAGACCAGGAGAATCTGCATTTGGAGGTGGACTGTGCCATTCCCTTTATTGAAATTCGTAGTATATATTAAGCTTGAACAGACTAAATCAAACCAAATGAGAAGTGTGTGTGTGTGTGTGTGTGTGTGTGTGTGTGTACACATTCTCGATTTTTGTCTCTTTCTGATTTGTACTGCTCCTGACAAATACTGTAACTTTTCTTTCTATTTTCTTTCCTTTCGTGTTTTGTCCCGTCCCCTTGACTGTTTATTTTCTCATCCCGTCCTCCCTCTCCTCCCCTCCATCCTTTGAACTGGTAACTAGCCGGGAACCAGAGGCTACAGCAGATCATAAATCCAGCGGATCCCTTGGCGATCCAGGCCGATGTGCACTGGACACACATTCGAGAGAAAGAGGAGGAGGAGAGGATGGTCCCAACCTCTGAGTCCTCCACTTCTAGAGGTAACTGCCTGGAGATCCAAGGCCCTGCTGTGCCTCGAGCACCTCCGTCCTCCTTCCCCTCCCACTATTGCAGAGGCCCTTTCTACCTCCGCAGAGCCACCAGTTTGATGAAAAGTAGGAACCCACAGAACAGTGCATTTTCCTGCTGTTAACCCAGCAACTGCCCAGGAGTCTCCTTCAAAGATATGTAAAGTTCTTTATGGAATAAGAGGTTTCAGTCTTTGTCCACTGATGCAAAATAGTGACCCAAACCTGACCTAGGGAAAAACAAGCATTTGCGTTCTGTCCCCCGTGGTCCTTGGCAGGTTCTTCCCCCGCTCTGTAGAGGTGCTGGTGCCTTCCCCATGGAGCGGGCCTGATGTGACCGCATGGCTGGCAGGGGAGTGAGGCAGAAGAGATGCGCATGAGGGCCTGTCAGGTCACTGTCGTTTTCAGCCATGGGTTTCAGTTGAGATGCGCCTTATTCTGGCTTGTTTTAAGGAACAGCAGTAGAAGAGAGAGGAGCCTATTGGGGGATGTGGTGACTGCAGGTTCTCAGCTACCCACCTTCCAGATGCTTCCTGGTGTGGAGTCGGCACTCTCTTCCTCTGGCCCCCTCAGCTTTTCATGTTCTTCAGGGGCTGTTGCGAACCACACATCGCACAGAGCTGTTCACAAAAGGGTGCTTCCTGCCCTGGGGAAACTCGGCCTTCCGTGGGACATTTCTTCCTTGCAGCCCCAGATCTTGCCAATAGGCAAGGGCAACCTTGCAAATGGCTTTTGCAGCACTGTAGCCACCCAACAGCTGTGCAGTGGGTGACCAGAGAGACACTGCTGGCCAGGGCCGTGGGCCTGCCTGGGCGATCTGGACCGGGACAGCTCCTCCACCCTCCCTGGGGCTTCTCCTCTCTCCCTGCCCTGAGTACTCATCCCGCAGGCTAACAGTGGATCGTCTCCTCTTGTTGGTGCCAGACAGGCCTGTCTGTGACATCGTCTCAGTCTCTCTTCTGTTTGGACTTTAGGATTGACCCCAGCTCTCTTCCCTGGGATGCTTACTGCTGTGTAATTTTGTATTTATCGTCTTTCTCAAATTCAGTGCCCGGCCTCCCCTCCATACGCCGCGCAGCAGTGCAGGCCTGGCTGGAGACGGTCTCTGGAGGTAGTCTGGTGATGTTGGATCTGCCCCCCTCACAGTAACCTTTCCTCTCTAGGTGGCTCTGCTGGTGCCTTAACCCTAGAACTGGGTCCTGCCCAGGTGCATGCAAGGGCGGGGCCAGAGGCGGGTGGGCACTGCATGCCTCACCCAGCAGCCGTCCTGCATGGGCCAGAAGCACCTCCCACTCCCCTGGACCACAGAGAAGGACGGAGATAGCCTTCTTCCTGTTAGCAGAGGCCAGGCTAGAGGCCACAGCTGCAGGAACCTTTATGTACAGATTTAAAGTCTAGAATTTAAGTTGGGTAGCGATCAGTGTGAAAACTGAGGAATCAGGTAATATTCCACAGAGCTCTCAAAGCATCAGAGACGGAAAGAGGCAAAACTCAGGGAGGTATAATGGAAAAAGGACCAGAGAAGAGGGCAGGATGGAGCACTGGTGACCTCTGTGCAGCTGGGTCTCCAGACTGAGCTACAAATGTCACTTTAACCACTTATACCAAGAGATAATTGAGAAACCTTAGTTGTCTTAAATTTTTCTGGAAACATATTCCTCAGTGAGCAGCTGTTGGCGTTTTGGGCAGATGATTGTTCCGCTCTGGATGTTCAGGTCCTAGGCCTCTGCCCTCTCAGTGTGGGGCAGTGCCCATGTCCCTCCGTGTCACAGTAACAGCCAGAGACCCTGTGTGCATTCCCAAACTCTGCCTGAAGAATGGCGGATGCCCCCTGGCTGAGAACCAGGTTTCTTCTGGGACGGACTGGCAGGTGTGACTCCTCCCAGCCCAGCTTGCTGTCCTCAACGGTGGCAGGAGAAACAGACACACGGATCAGGAGGAGCCATCAGGGGCCATAAGGGAGGGAGTGCCACTGGCGTTCAGTCGAGCTGGCCCTGAACCATCAGCCCCTTGACAAAATCTGCCAGGACCCTACTTAGGGTACACCCCAGATGGCGGGACAGGCCAAGGGGGAAGGACTTTCCAGCTGGCCGCTGAAGTGAAGATCCATTTCTGGCTTTCGTAGCGTGTGGCCGCTTCTAGCACTCTGCGCTCCATCCTAACCTGGATTCCATTCCCCAGTCCATCGCTCAGGCTGCATCTCCTTCGGCATCTGCTGCTGCTGCTGCTGCATCAATAGTTCTTCTTTTTTGTATTTTGATGTGTGTGATAATCATTCTTTTCAAGGTCCTCAAGAAATGTCCTGTCCCCCCATTTGTGCCCCTCACCCGCCCACAGCAGATGTTTCTTAGAAACTCCAAACTCAAGAACCTGTGAAGGACCGAGGGCCCAGGACAGGGATGGGCTAACCCAGGGGCAGACTGGGAGTCCTGGGAGGGGTCTCTTCCAGCTTACCTGCCCACAAGAGTGTGAGATAACCACCTCCATGCCAGGCACTCCCTGATTCATTCAAGCAGACATGGTCAGGTACAGAGCCTTGAGTCTAGAAGAGGAGCTTTACGCGCTCTGTCCCACCGGGTTTTTTGTTCTCAGACATGGTACAGTGCAGCAGTGAGCTTGCCGTCCATGTGCAAAGCTCACATTTGACAAGAGGTCCGTGAAAGACCCTGCTGCTTTCTGGTGGGACTTTTATTTGTCCCACTCCAAAGCCCTGCACCCTGGTGCTAGTGAACCATCATCTGTGAGTGGCCAGAGGCAATGTGGTCACTCAAAGGCTTGAACCTGTGGAAATAAGTGAGTGGTCTCCCCATGCGTTTCCCCAGCAAGTGCTGCTACTGCGTATGGGAGACACCTTGGCATTGCAGGTCCTGCTCTGGTGTCCCAGAAGGACAAGTATGGCATTAATCATCCACTGACCCAGAAGGTAGCCAGAAGCACACCCATCTGTCCCTGAACCCTAGACTGTCTGGTACATTCCAAACTGTTTTACGTAGTTCTCCAGAAGCTAGATTTGCAGCATCTTTTATGCTGTGCTTTATACAGCTTAAGGAATTATTTTTAGTTGCTGTTGTTGTTTTGAGATGGGGTCTCACTATGTAATTCAGGCTGGCCTTGAACTCACTGTAGCCCGGCCTGGCCCAGAACTCACTGCCATCCTCCTGCTGAGTGCTGGGATTACAGGGTGTCCCACTACACCCAGTTTAAGGAATTATGAAGGAAATAAGAATTTGTGTAACTACTGTCTAGGTCAGAAAATAAAATACTTCCAGCATCTTGAAGGTGCCCTTCCTTCCTAGCCAGTCTTTCCCCCTGCTCATCTCCAAAGGAAGGCCCTTCATGAGTTTCATTATAATCTGACCTCAGTAGGCATCTGCACCTTTGCCGCTGCATGGTGCCCAGGCTGCACTGTGACAAGGTGAGGCCCACTGCAAAGAGGGAACTTCTCTGTAGGACAGCTGGCCATTGTCTCCCACTTTCAGTGCAGCGTTCTAAGAAATTCGCCTGGAGTCTAATACTCCTGTGTCCTAGGCATGTAATAAATTTTATGTGTTCTTTTCCCTGTTTAAAAAGAGAAAGAGAAAAAAATAGAGAGCAGCCGGGGCTGTAGCTCAGTGTTAAAAGCTCTTGCCTAGCATGTGTGAGGCCCTGGGTTCCATCCCCAGCATTGTTAGGGAGAAAGAGGAAGAGGGAAAGAGAGAGGAAGGAGGAAGGGAGGGAGGGAAACAAAGCCTGTTTCAGCCAGTTCTTCTGCTCCCTACCCTGCCTTGGGCCTCGGGCCTCAGGCTCCTAGATGGTGAACCATTTCCTGAAATGAACCTGGAGGAGAGACTAGAGAGTGGCTGTCTTGGAACACTAGAGGAAGCCTACAGGAGCCCCAGCAGTAGGCACTGTCTCCGAGGCCCACTCGCAGCTCCTCCTCTGCACTGGTAGCACAGCTCTCAGTACTGGAGGCTGGAGAGATCAGATAGGACTGTGCCTGGCCTCATTTGGCAGCACTGGAAGACTCCTCTTGAGTCCAGAAAAGGAACTTTACATATCCCCTCCTTCCTTCCACATGCTTTGACAAAGCATTTCTCCATATTCTCACAAGAATGGCCTCTGCCAGGGTTGGAAGGGTGGGGCTCTCAGGTCCTAGCAGTCATTTGCCATGTGACTCCAGGTTGAGCATTGGGCAGTACGGCCATACATGGGTCATCCAAACTGTCTGGGTCTCGGTTTTCTCCCTCAGGGCCGGGCCACAGAACTGTGTTGTGTCATTATGAGACTGAATAACTCAGGGTAAGTGAAGGGGTCAGCTGGGTGCCTGCTGGGTCTGGCCTGGCCCGGGCAGCAGCACTCCCAGACGACCACTGCAGATGTGAGGCTCTTGTACAAGCAGCCCCTGGGAGAAGAGGGAGTCAGCTGCTTCCAGCCTCCCTCCTCCCTCCTCCGCCTGCCCAGATGGAGAAGCGACCTGGGCCCTTCTCCGCCCTCACATGCCTGTCCCTGTGACTGCCACATGACCGCACAGGCAGTTTGTCTGTGTGCTTTTTTCTTCTTCTCCTTGACTCTCTCTGCTTTGCAGTCCCATTGGATGAGGATGACCTGGAGGAAGATGAGGACTCGGAACCAGCCAAAATAGAAGGAGAGGCAGCAGAGGATGGGGACCCGGGAGACACTGGTGCTGAGCTGGATGATGGTATGGGACCCTGACCGCTGCTCTCCACCTGACCGCCTCTTCCCCACAGAGCGACAAGGCCACAGTGATTAAAACTCAAGAAAAGTCAGAACAGTCTGCTTTAAAGCTAAAGCTCAGGGGAGACATGTTCATCTCTGGAGTTACTTTTTATGTGCCAGGGATTTGAACAAGTCTCATTCCATACCCCAAAAGCCATCTTTCAATGTAGCCTGCAGGCATTGAACTGTGGTTGAGAACTGAATGAATCTCAGGCTTTCTGCAGGGTCTTTAATCCAGTACTCTCTGACAGCAAGAGAATTATAGTCTTAATGGTAGGTAAAGAATGGCAGGGACTAGACTGGAGAGAAGGGATAACAGAAGTAGAGGTGAGACGGTGCGGGAGTGCAGACCTCAGCTGTGAGATGCAGCTGTGGGTTGTGCGTTGGTGAAGGAGAGCAAAGAGGAGTCGGCAGCAGGCCTGTCCTCCACAGGCACAGCCAGGGTTGTTCTGCATGTCATATGTCATGGTACCTGTACTTAAGAAGTAAACAGCACCACAGACTTTGAGAGACTCCACACTGCAGAGGACAGTGCTTTTTCTGTCAGGAGAGTACTTTGGCTGGGTGTCTCAGGAGCTGGGAGTGGACTAGCAGGCAGGATCTGTCCCCAGGCGAGAGGTGGGGCTCCCCGGGACCACAGGACCTGGTCTAGACCTCAAGCCCCTGCAGTGCATTCTCAGAAGAAACGGACGAGGAGCATGGCCCAGCTCAAGGTGCGTACCAATTTTGTCCCCCTGCCTCCACCAGATCAGCACTGGTCTGACGACATCCCTTCAGATGCCGAAACAGAGCTTCGTTTGCAGCACCAGGCTGAAATAGAAGCAGAGCTGGAGCTGAGGGTGTCGGAAAATGAGGAGGAGGAACCACCTGCTTTACCAAAGCAGCAGGAGAAAGGTAGGTCCGTTGCTGCTGGTGGCAGACACAACTTCCAGAAGGTTCTAGAAGGCATGCAGTGGCACGGGGTCCCCCTCCTCACTCTCCTCCCACTCTCCCTCCCTCTCCCACCTGCCCCAGGCTACTGCAAGTGATTTCCTCCAGCAGCTTTTATCCAGATTTTATTCTTCTGTCCTTTGGGACCCAGCTTTTCCACACCACAGGATACTGGCAGTGCCAACAGCATGGCCCCTGGAAAAGCACTTTCCAGGAGCGCCCTCACTTCTGAGGATGGTTCTCTCTAGAGCACTGAGGACAGGCCCGGGGGTGCCACCTGTGTCAGCTCAGCAGAACAGCTCTTCTATCCTCCCACCATGGCACAGGCTGGCTGCTGTGTGACACCCTCCACAGAGGTGGCTGGGACCCTTGGGGCCAGAGCTGGTGGGGCTGGTT
Source organism: Hystrix cristata (assembly GCA_004026905.1). Taxonomy (NCBI): domain Eukaryota; kingdom Metazoa; phylum Chordata; class Mammalia; order Rodentia; family Hystricidae; genus Hystrix; species Hystrix cristata. Next base: position 58,745 of record PVJO010003913.1, on the reverse strand, counting down.
CCCAGTTGTAATCCCTGCTCTTCTTTTCAGGTCCCTCCCAGGTCTCTAGCCCCATCCGGGCCCCTCAGGAGCAAGCTGTGCTCTTCACCCCAGCCCACAGCCCTGTGACGGAGGTGAGGGTCTGGGGCTCACTGTGGGAAAAGAAATTGATGGGACCCTGAGGGGGCATAGTGACTCCCGTCTGGGTGATTGGGGTATGAACCCCCTAAAAAATGAAGGTTAAGTAATCCCCTAGACTTACCCTGAGGAAAGCTAAACCTTCATTCGTTCCTTGTGCTAAGTGGAGTGGCAGTAGGAGTGGTCTTGGGGTTCTAGCATAGTCTTCCTCACAGATGGGCAGATTTATTTTTAAACTGAAGTAATAATATTCGTGGACTCAGGTTTATTATGGCAGATACATTTTTCTTAATGTTAAAATAACTGTAAAGCTATTTAAATTTAAAGTATGCCTCCTGAGTGCCAGTAGTATGTGAAACCACATGAGAGAATTCTACCTAAGCACCTCATCATGACATCATGTGCAGCCTGGTCCGGGAAATGGCATCGAGAGGACAGATCAGAGAGGAAGCCCTGGGTGTTAGGACCCCAGCAGCAGCGTGGCATGATTCAGAGCTTCTCTGTGTGCAGTGGGGGCCTTTCTCTTACTGAGACACTGGAAGGGGACGACAGAAGGATCCGTGTCACCTTCGAGGTTCCTGGGAAAGACAGTATGACTATAGAACAGACCTTGGTCAGTAACTGAAATCTCCCCACAGTGCTGGTTGCTGTGTTGCTATCTCAAGGGCCTCGGGGATTGCTGGCTGGGGTGAAAGTGAATTCATTAGTGTCCTTCAGACAGTGTTCATTTCAGTAGACAAAGAATGTAGCATGTGTTTGAGATGAACCAAACTCTGAAAGCTCAGTCAGTTCATTTAGACTAAGTAGAGGAGTTCTAAACATTGAACAAATAGAGCAGAAGATGAAGAAGGTTCTCCTGGAGCCAAATAATTGCTACAAAGACAGAGAAGAATTTATTTCAACACACTAGATCCTTTGAGAGCTGAAGTCCCCTCAGGGGTGTCCCTGTCCACTAGCACCCTCCTCCTAACATTGTCTCTTCCTTCTCTGTAGGGGGCCCAAATCCCACTTGCCTCTGTAGCCACCAAGGTAAAATCCCCTGAGGAGCATCTCTTCCCTCAACCTCTGCTCCCCAAAGAGAAGCCCAAAGCTGAATCCCCTGTGGATCAAAAAGCTGCATACTCTCCCATCCGATCACAGCCAGTGGCTCTGCCAGAAGCCCGGACACCTACCTCGCCAGTCAGCTCACAGCTCCTGTCGCCCATGGCCCCCTCTGCGCCCCCCTCCACTCAGCTTCCCATTTGTTCCCAGCCTCAGCCTTCCTCAGAGTCTACCATCCCATCCCCCACTGAGTCCCCCATTCGCTTCCAACCTGTTCCAGCAAAAGCATCTACCCCCCTGGCTCCCCTCCCCATGAAGAGCCAAGGTGACTCCAAAGACAAGCTGGTCAGCCCTCTTGCAGTGGATGAAGCTCTGAAACGGAGCGATCTAGTGGAGGAGTTCTGGATGAAGAGCGCCGAGATCCGCCGCAGCCTGGGGCTCTCACCTGTGCAGCGGACCAAGGGGCCCGAGCCCAGCTTCCCCTCGCCTGCCATCAAACCATTATCCCTAAAATCCTATTCAGTTGAGAAGTCCCCTCAGGATGAGGGTCTCCATCTTCTGAAACCTCCACCTGTTCCCAAAAGGCTGGGCCTGCCAAAGTCAGACAGTGAGCAGCTCTCCCTGCCAACTCCCAAGTCCCCACCTGACAGAGAACTGAGAAGCTCCCAAGAAGAGCGCAGGGACCTGTCCAGCAGCTCTGGCCTGGGCCTCCATGGCAGCTCCTCCAACATGAAGACCTTGGGCAGCCAGAGCTTCAACACCTCCGACTCCACCATGCTCACTCCACCTTCCAGCCCGCCCCCGCCCCCACCCCCTGACGAGGAGCCCGCCACCCTCCAAAGGATGCCCGAGCACAGGGAGGCTGAGTCCAAGGCCTCCATCATCCCACCTCCCCCACCCACCTTCATGCGGCCCCCTCGAGAGCCTGCCCAGGCACCCAGGGAAGAAGTTCGGAAGTCATTTGTGGAGAGCGTGGATGAGATCCCCTTTGCTGATGACGTAGAGGATACGTATGATGACAAGACCGAGGACTCAAGTCTGCAGGAGAAGTTCTTCACACCTCCCTCCTGCTGGTCCCGCTCAGAGAGGCCCTTGCACCCGCCCCCAGCCAAGGAGAACGGGCGACTGCCTGCTCTGGAGGGCAGCGTCCAGCTACAGAAAAGGGGGCTTCCCTGGGTCTCCCCAGAAGCCAAGGAGCTGGCCGAGGAGCGTATGCGAGCCCGGGAGAAGTCTGTGAAGAGCCAGGCGCTGAGAGACGCCATGGCCAAGCAGCTGAGCCGGATGCAGGAGATGGAAATGGCAGCCGGGGCTTCCAGGTCCCGCAAGGTGTCCTCAGTGCCCTCCCAGGGCAAAGAACTCAGGTCTGAGTCTCCCAAACACCCAGGTCTCAGAGGCTCTGAGGAGCCCACCCTGAAGCATGAAGCCACCAGTGAGGAGGTCCTGTCCCCTCCCTCAGATTCAGGGGGCCCAGATGGTTCTGTCACCTCATCTGAGGGCTCCAGTGGGAAGAGCAAAAAGAGGTCATCCCTCTTCTCTCCCCGCAGAAACAAAAAAGAAAAGAAGTCCAAAGGGGAGGGCCGTCCTCCAGAAAAGCCCAGTCCCAGCCTCCTAGAGGAGGCGGCCGCCAAGCCCAAGTCCTTGTGGAAGTCCGTCTTCTCTGGGTACAAGAAGGATAAGAAGAAGAAGGGCGATGAGAAGTCCTGCTCCAGCACCCCATCCAGCGGTGCCACTGTGGACTCTGGCAGGCACAGGATGTCTCCTATCGTGAGAGCAGGTATGTCCACAGCAGCGCAGCCCTGCTGTGCAGGGCATAAGCAGTGCATCTTCTGGTGGTTTGGTTCTTCTCAGAAGACCCAGTTTCGCATGCTGCTCCGCCAAGGGTTCTTAGGTGAGATGGGAGCCAGATACCCAGGTCCCCAGAACAGGGTCTTACTCCATGAAGTGACTCATTCTCCCCTCGCGGCTTGGAACTGGGGAGGGGAATCTGGAGGTCTGTGCCCTTCCTAAAGTTACATTACCGGCCTGGTTGTAAGTGGGTAGACGGCTGTCCTGCCAAGGGTTTTGGGCAAGTGTCGGGGTACCATCCTTTTAGCGTTGCCCCAGCCCCTGTAGGGTCAAGGGTCAGCACCTGCGGTCACACCTGCCCCAGTGGGAAGCAGCTCAGACCAGCTGCTTGCAGGAGCACAGGCGCCGAAGTGCTGGCCGCTATCCTCACGTGGCCTCTCTTCCCCTTCAGAGCTGCAGCTCCGGCGCCAGCTGAGTTTCTCAGAGGACTCGGACCTCTCTAGCGACGACATCCTCGAGAGGACCTCCCAGAAGTCCAAGCGAGAGGTGGGTGGGTCCCGTAGCCATGGTGTGGGCTTCAGGAGGGCTGGTGATGGTCGGTCTCTGGTAAGATAGAAGACAAGGAATGACAGTCTAAAGCCAAGGTAGAGAGCCTGCGCCCCCTCTGATCTCCCAGCTGGCAGACAGCAGAATGCAGAGCCCAGCCCGGGGCCCAAGGATGAGCCATAGAAGTAGTCTCGCTTCAGGCCTTTTAAATGGGTGTGTTTGCTTCCATGGCAAGAGTTTTGTGTTCTACTGCTGTGAAGAAGGCCTTGTTATTCTGTGCAAAAAGCTTTACTCAGCCTTTAGGTAGCAACTTGGCATTGTCTGTTCGCTCTTTTTTCCCTCAGAAGTCCTCACATGGAGCAGCATCTGCCAGGGCGTGGTGACAGGAGATGGGTTCCCTGGGCACCAGGGTCATGGAGGAGGGGACAGGGCTACAGGTACAGACAGGAGGTAGAGCCAGGTTCCTCTTTAGGGATGGGCCTGCTAAGCCTGCCTGCAAGATAGATTCATTCATTAGAGAGAATGTTTTGCTATTAAAAAACTAGCGCAGCCAGGTGTGGTGGTACACACCTATAAAGTCACTGTTCAAAAAAAAAAGTTTTTTTGATGCCTAGGACTGAACTCAGGGCCTTGTAGCTTGGTAGCCAAGCACTTTTAACCACTGAGCTAGATCCCCAGCCTGTTCAAAAAATTGAAGCAGGAGGATCACAAGTTGGAACCCAACCTGGGCAACTTAGTGAGACCCTGGCTCAGAATTTTTAAAAAAAAGAAGCAGGATATGTAGCTCAATGCGAAGGCCCTGGGTTCATTTCCACATGTACTCTCCCCACCCCCAAAAGAAAACCTGATCCTATGCCAGGTGAAATGATACATGCCTGTAATCCCAGCTATTTGGGAGGCTGAGGCAGGAGGATTGCAAGTTCAAGGCCAGTCTGGGCAACTTAGGATAAAGGACTAGGGATGTAGCTCAGTGGTAGAGTGCCTCTGGGTTCAATCCCTAGTACCACGAAGAACAAAACAAAACAAAGATGTGGTTCCAAAGGCTGGCCTGGGTGTGCTAAGTGCGATGTGGGACCCTCCATGCCCAGGGCTCAGGAGTGTGGCTGCTGAGATGCAAAGTTCTCCGCGTAGAGAGCCCCTTCATCACTTGTCTCCCTTGGGTGCTCATTCAGTCTTCTGGTTTCAAAGGGCTCCGGTAGCTTTGTCTAGGCACAGTGACTTTGGAGGAGGGGAGGAACTGGGGAAAGTCCTAGTGTGACATCTGCATCACAATGACAGTGACTGGATGGGACTGAGACTGAGAAGGCCTCAGCCTCGAGGCAGTAATGTCCTGTGTGAGCTGTCCTGCCCCAGGCTTGCGCTTGCACCTGTCCAGGGAAGGACCTCAGTTACCCAGTCTCTCCCTTGTTCCCTTTTTGGATGAGAAACTTGCTTGCCAGAACATGATAATATTCTCCCTGGGCTTGGACCTGAGTGTGCCCTCTCCATCAACAGCTGGTCAGCCTGCAGGTCAGCTGGGAGGCTCCAGGTGGTCTCCTCTGCCCTGCAGGTGCCTGTTTCCAGGTCCCTCTTCCCAGCCTAATCGGGTTCCTCTTTAATAACTTGGCAAACTGAAAGAAGCTGGTCAGCCTGTTTCTCATCCTCTAAGCATCTGCCTCCCTGGGCCAGGCTACCTCTCTCTCCATTGTCCTAGAAAGATACCTGTCCTCCTGTTCCACCCCTCTGCAGAGCCAGAGCCAGGCCTTGCATGTACTCCCCCGGCCAGCACTGAGTGGTGGTCTGGGAGTCTGTGTGTCCCCTCAAACTGAGTTCAGGTCCTACCTGTCCAGCATCCCTGCAGGAGTGTCTCAGTACTAAGCCAAGGATTGCTTCTGGATTTGCATGTGGGTCCCTAAACGCATTCCAACACTAGGAACAGGCACTGCCTGAGGAGGTCTTAAGGGGGTATATGAGGAAAGAAGAATGTGGTCCAAGGTTCCCTTTGCCCCTGAGTTGACCATGCTCAGACAGTTAACGTTATGTTGGTCAAATACTTCTATGTGATCAGGTGATCAGGTGTGTGATCCACTGCTTTCTCCACAAAGGACTGAAAGCCCCTCCAGAATGCTGAGCAGCAGGCTGCCCACACAGGTGTGCTGTAGCCATCGTCTCCGTGCAACGTCCCACTGACCACAGCCTCTCCCAGGCCTCACTGGCACCCGGAGCAAAGAAGCTCCCTTCCCCTGTCTGTGTGAAGAAGTCGCGAGTGGGTCCCAGTCCTAGACAGATTCTTACAGACACGGGGTCTTGGAGGCCTTTCGCACAGGTGCACCCCACAGGGACAAGGCCACTCATTGGGGCTCATATGGGACATGCCAAAGACAGAGAAAGACCTGGCAGCAGCTGGCCTGGCTCCCTCCAGGGTGTGGAGTCAGTTGAGTGAGCCCAGGAACCTTGTGTCTGCAAGACATGGAAGCTAAAGCAGGAAAGTGAACCAGAACCAGCATAGCCATAACAGACACTTTGAAAGAACTAAGGAAATTTGATTGTAAATAGTACATATAGTATTGTTTAAATGTATCATTATCAAATCAACATCAAATTCCTTGCAAATGACAAAGGAACTGTAATTTTGTGGGAAAATGTCTGTGTTCTTAGGAGGAAGAACATGCAGAATGTCTTAGGGATGGAAGTTTAGGATGTCTACAAATGATTCAGAAACAGAAATGGTTATACTCTATATAAAGATTACACACACATAGCCAGGTGTGGTGGCACACACGTATAATCCCAACCCTCAGGAGCCTGAAGCAGGAGGATTGTGAGATCAAACCCAGCCTGGGCTATGTATTGAGGCCCTGTCACAAGGAAACAGGGAAGAAGCGAAAAGATTATGTACACACATACACAGAACGTACCACAGAATGTTAATGGGGAAATGTAGATAAAGAATATTCAGACAGGGCTGGGGATTTAGCTCAGTGGTTAGAGTGCTTGCCTTGCAAGCACAAGCCCCTGAGTTTGATCCCCAACACCAAAAAAGAAAAAAAAAAGAATATTCAGACATTCATGGTCTTCCTCACTCAGTGTTTTTGAGGGTTTGAAATTTTTCAGAATAAGAAGTAGGAGCACCCAGGGGACACAGAGGTAGGGTGGTGTTTACTCTTGCCTCACAGACCCCAGCCCTGACTCAAGGACCAACAAAGCAAGTATCTGGGTTTTGTTTCAACAGAAAAAAAAAATCCGCTAAATATAGTTTGTATTTTTGTTTAAAATATTTATCATACAGAACATTTAACGTAGCTGAACACGGTGGCACACAGCTATAATCCCAGCAGTATGGAAGGCTGAGCCAGCCTACGAAACTTAGTGAGACCCTGTCTCAAGAGGACCAGGAGTACAGCTAAGTCACAGCCCTTGCCCAGCATGTGGGAGGCCCCAGTACCACACACACACACACACACACACACACACACACAAAAGTAGTTGTTTTAAGTACCTGGAGCCCTGCAAGTACTTAACTCATATTAATCTCTTCTCTTTGCCTCCATCTGACTTTAAATTCAAGTCACGTGGCTTCCTCTTGGCCCCTGTGGCCTGTCCAAGAGAGCTGCACCTTGCCTCTGACAGCCCTCGTCCTCCACCATGGTGGCAGGGGTAGCTCCCATGACGCCTCGGCCTCTCAGGCACACTGCGGGTGTGGGGTGACTGCTCGCTGCCGCCACCAAGGTGGAACCAGTCCCAGAAATGCCTGAATTATAGAGGAGGCCACTTTGCCACCTCCCTGCCACACACACCAGTGTTCACAGCAGCCACAGGCACAGATATCATTGCCATTCTTCAGGTGGTGGTGACACAGCCCTGTGAGTTTTTCCTTTTTTCTATTTTTTTGGGGTGTGTATATATGTGTGTATATGTGTGTTGAACCCAGAGCCTTCAACGCTGACCTACACCTCCAGCTTTTTTCTTTTTTCTTTTTTTTTAGACAGGGTCTCATTAAGTCGCTAAATTGCCCTGGTGTGGCTCACTTGGGATTTTCCTTGCTCTGCTCTGTGGGACAGACAAGTTAGTCTGAGACAGGTTTTCCGTGCTCAGGCTGGTAGCACCCACCTGTAATCCCAGCTACTCGGGAGGCTGAGGTTCAAGGCCAGCCTGGGTAAGTTAGTGAAGCCCTGTCTAAAACATAATAGAAGAGGCTGGGGGTGTGACTCAGTAGCTCGCCAGAACCCTAAACAAAAAACAAAACAAAACAGAGTTCATTAAGATGCAGCTGCTAGAGCCCATACACCCAGGTTCCTCCTTGTGCAATCCTGTGACATTGTGGAAAAGAATCATGTGTTTAAGTCTCGTGTATTTGTTTTAAACTTCTAACTGATTTTACTCCATTTCTGTGTGCTGTTTTAATTTTTTAATCATCATTATCATTACTATTCTGTTTTGTTTTCTGTTGCCATCCCCTTAAAAGTCGATATATGTACCACATGCCTTGGCGTTCAGGAGACCCCATTCATCAAAGGTAGTGTCCCGTTCCCGCTGGCTGGTCCTCGTTGCATGCCTGTCTGTGATTAACCCCCCAGAGCAGCCGGTCCTCACTAACTGTGTTGAGACGTGCATGCAGCTGTAGCAACCAGACTTTCTTTAGCTGCGTCCTGAGCAACAGAAGGATGAGACACCCGCTCTTCACTGGCTGGAGTGCATGTGGTCATTTTGCTCCAGTGCCCAGACTGGGGGCAGAGTCACCCCTGTGGGTGTAGGAACCCCAGCGAGGGTAGTTCACCTCAGCTCTGTGTCTGCAAGGTGAGCCGCTGGGGCACTGACAGTCTTGCATACTGCCTGTTTACTTGATCTTCCACTGTCATCTGAACTCTCAGTTGAGATAATCAGTACAGATCTCTGAGTTGAGTTGAGAAGTCTCTAAAATCTGTGAAAGTCTCCTTGTTTGGTTTTCTTAGAGACAGTAATAAGCAGATCTCAAAAAAGAAGGCGGTCTCCCCACACATGGCTCTTGCAGCTGCCCAGTGTCTGTTCCAAGTCCCAGCACTCCCTGGAGCGCTTGTCACTCGCTTTCAGCCCCAGGCAGCCCAGCAAGGGCGTGCACTGAATTTGCCCTGTTCCCCGCCCCCCCGCCCACATTCTTGATGGCGCAGCCACAGTGCATCTGTGCACAGGCCACTTCCTTCGTGCTTCTTTGGTGGCTGGTGCCTCTGTAGACCCCAGAGGCAGTAGAGGGTCGCTCCACACACAGTTCCTTCTTCAGCCTGCATTAATTAGTTTGGTATTCACCAGATTGAAAATGGAAGCATCCTTGTTTTCTCTACCTCGGATGTTAATTCTGAAAAGAAATTTCTGAATCACATCATCAGAAAAAAGTAGCTTCTGATTCCAAACAAGAAAATAAAAGGACCCTGATTTTTCCCCTTTTCCTTTCCCCATTCTCCTCAGAAGCAGTGGACATGGGGAATTACTACTATTTCCAGTATTTTTGTCCCCCCAAGTGCAGACATCCTTAAGCGGGGAAACAAGTGTTCTGAATGATAAAGGACCAAAGTTCCTTTGTCGTTTTAACCTCCTGACACTCAGTCCCCAGTCAATGTCCCATCCCTGTCACCAAGAGGAAGTCTCACCATAGGGCCTCTAGATATACCCTGTGGTATTTGGGCTCTAGCATGGACAGTGCCCATGAAGTCTCACGCCAAGCTGCAGCCGGAACTCTGCACACTCTGTCCAGCTGCGGCCGGGCACCAGCTCCCATTTGGACAGTCCGCACCATGCCCCTGCCAGCCTGCCTCCCAGATGGATCCCCAGCCTGCCTGTGCCTGGCTAAGGAGATTGTTCTTATTCTCTCCAGCCAAGAACCTACACGGAGGAGGAGCTGAATGCCAAGCTGACCCGGCGCGTACAAAAGGCGGCTCGGAGACAGGCCAAGCAGGAGGAGCTCAAGCGGCTGCACCGAGCCCAGGTACAGCCACAGGTGGTGGGCATGACACTGGGTGGAAAGTCAAGGGGCTGCTCTCCCTGTGCACCAGCATGGCCTCGTCCATGACAAGGGAAGGTGAAGAAGCCAAGCAGAGGCGTGAGAGACTTCTCTGTCACCCAAGATCTTTATGGGCCCATGCTGCCTTCAGAAAGTCCCTGCTCCCTAAGTCTAGAATAGCCATTTAGTTCCTGGTAAGCAGCAGTTTCCACAGTCCATTCTTGGCCTGCTGTCCTGTGGGGAGCCTAGACTGTGGGGAGAGGCCAGCGCTTTCTGCAGTCATCAGCCTGTCTTCCAGCCTCACATCCTGTGCTGTTCTAGAGTTACTCCTTGACTTGCAGAGACAGAATTTCTAAGAACCCTCTCAGGTTTAATGATCTTGTCCTTGGAATGTCTGAGGGGATGGTACTTAGATGTTTCCTGCAGGAGTTTACATCCACCCGCCTTGTAGCTAGCTGCTGCATGGAGAGCCGGGCCCTGCTTCCCCAACATCCACACCCCAGGTACTGACAGCAGTGGCCTGGAGTCTGCTCTGGGGTCTGATGCAGGTGATCTGTGGGCCACACTCTGAGTAGCATGCCATGCACCAGAGGCTTTGGTGATGTCTCGACACAGGTTGTCTTTCTCCCTCTGAGTTTGTGCTGTGTGATTTAGTTTTCCTCCTGAGAGTTTGAGATAAGAGAGAAAACTGGGTGCTTTCGCTATTCTTTCTCGATAGATCATCCAACGGCAGCTGGAGCAGGTGGAGGAAAAGCAGAGGCAGCTGGAGGAGAGAGGGGTTGCGGTGGAGAAGGCCCTCCGAGGAGAAGCAGGTACTGTCTGGGTTCTTTGTGAAGAGATTTGTTCTTATGGAGAGCCCGCCCTCCCCACTAGGGTAGGCCAGTTCTGCATCACCACAGCTGAATTCAGCTCCTTCTCCAGCAGGGTTTTCTGGGTCCCTGCATTGCTGAGATCTGGAGTTTCTTGTTAAGCAAAGAAAAGTGCCAGTGTTTGGGGCAGCCCTGGGGCCAGGGCCTGCTCTCCAGCCCATCTTACAGCTTGCCATTCCCCTAGAATGAAATCAGAGGCCCCATCATGTGTGGATAGCAAGCTCTGGGCTTCCCCCTCCCCCTCCCCCTCCCTCTCCCCCTCCCTCTCCTCTCCTCCTCCTTCCCGGCCCATCATTTTCTCCATGAGAAAATGCCTGGAATAAGGGAGATTGTACCACAAGGAACCATCACAGAACTGTGGCAGGCAGGTCCCCAGCCTGCTTCCCACGTGCTCCTCCTGTCCTTGGTTCCTCGGTCCTCCCACCCAAGTCACGCACTCCATGGAGCCTACACTGTCTCCTGTGGGTGGGGCCTGTGCCTGCCCTTAGCACTCACACATTTCCAGGGTGAGCTCAAAATCAGTGTCCACTCATGGCCAGTCACTCAGGGCATGATTGGAGAGGCCAGGAGACTGTGATGAGCCAGCACAGGGCAGACAGGGGAAGCGACTGTGAGAGCTGGGTGGTTGGTGACTATCATCCTGGCAGAGGAGGCTGGCAAGTGCAGTGCTACTGTGCCTGCTGTTCCCAATGACCTGTGTGTTTGGGGTCAGCACAGATCAGTGCAGAGCAAGGAAGGGAGTACTGAGTCATCTTGGGCTACAGCCCAGGGAGCCCTGCTGGTTCCAGACCTTCAGCTGTGGGCTAACCTCAGCTTTAGGCATGAAGAGACTGATACCTGCTTTCTGAAGCTTCCAGAGCCTTGTCCAGGCTCTGGATGGGGAATCTCTATCTCTTTACAGAGCGTGAGGCCTACAGCTCAGCATTCAGATAGAAAGGCTGGGAAGAAGAAAGGTGGAGACCTCATTCCATGTCCTTCTGTCATGGCAGAGAGGATGGGTGCTACATCGCCTGGTAGGCAGGCTCTGTGGAACAGAGAGTAACCAGCAGGGGGTGGCTGGGAACAGGGGCAGTGGAGCCATGCACTCTTGCTGCTACACAGATCGATGGAGGGCCTTGTGCTCTGTGCCTGGAGTTCAGATGGAGTCACCTGGACCTGTAGGATGGACGTTTGTATAATACGAATTGGGGCCAGGCATAGAAGTAGGGCTCCTTTAAGGCCCAGAAATAGCAGCTTCTCGGTTGGCTCATTGATGATCTTCAGGTGAAGAGAAGGGCTGGGAGGAAGATGAGGGTGCGGATAGTCTTGATTTTGTGATGCTGGACTTAGCACTTGAAGCCAAGGCCACCAAAGGAAATGCAAAACCTTGAACTCCTTAGTATCCCACAAGCCGGGGAGACTGGGATGTGCTACTGCAAGACAAACGCTGGCTACCATGCCAAGGAGTGGAGATCCAGGTTCAGCTGAAAGGCCCTCCAGCTTCCCGGTGAAGTGTGATGTCCCCTCCAGCCTGCAGGCTTCCTTCCCCTGCTCTGCGTGCTCCAACTTGGCCTCGTCAGCTGAGTCCAAACCCCAGGGAGAGTTTGCTCTCCAGGACACCCTTTGCCAGCCGCAGTGGACCACAGGCCTGCTCTTCTTGCTTTTCTCTTCTTTCGGAGGATGCCAGGCGGGAGCCTAAACACAGTATCATGCTTCTTAACCCTTCTGCACAGATTGCTTCTACCAAGATAGACCTTGCAGCCCACAGTGAGAACAACTCCAGAGGTCTCTGCATCCACATTGAGTTAGTAGGACTCTGCCCTTCCATACGCACAACGGTCTGAGGTTCAGGGGGTCGCCACTGGGGTTCATGGTTTCCATAAAGCATTCAAACGCTCATCAGCTACCATTAAACTGCTGTCTACAACAGTACTGCAGCACTTCTGTAAGAAGCACGTTATTTCTGCTGCCATCAACAGGTCAACAAATAATACCATTAAAGACTGGCCAAAAAAAAGATTGACAGAGGAGGGCTGTGGGTGTAGCTCAGGAGCAGATCTTATGGCCCAGCATATGTAAGACCCTGGGTTCCATCCCCAGTGCCAAAAAAATAAAAAATAATTGACAGAGGATTTTCAAAATTCTTCCTAGTTGTTTAGGTAATTACATTCTCACAAACATGTACATCCTTAATAAGTCAGTGGTTTTCAAACTTCTTTTAGAAGCAGAGTTCTTTTCACAAAACTTTAAGTTCAAGTTTAAAATAAAAAAGAATTTACTCTAAAATTTTAAGAAATCATACACACAAACTTTAAAATACAGGTTTTGGTGTAAAGCTATTGACGTTAGGCTCATCATCCAGTTCATTCCTGGGACACAGTGCTGAGAACATCCTAATGCACACAAGTAGTTGTATAAACAGTTCATTCTTAACAATTCACCTGAAAAATCTAGCTAGATCTGCAATTTAAGTGCTGTAGATGCTGGATGCTTAAACAAAACATGAGTGGGGGGTTTTTCCACAGCTGAATCACTAACAAATCTAACAGTTGTTTATATTCCTTATAAAGAACCAGTCTCTCAGGGTTGGGGATTTAGCTCAGTGGTAGAGTGCTTGCCTAGCAAGCACAAGGCCCTGAGTTTGACCCCCAGGACCCACCCCACCCCCCGTCAAAAAAAAAGAAGCAGGAAATTTATTTCAAAATTAATTTTTTTCTTTGGAGACAGGGTCTCCCTAAATTGCTCTGGTGGGACACAAATTTATAATCTTCCTGCCTCAGCTTCCTTAAGTGCTGGGATTGTAGGCCTGTACCACCATATCTAGCTCCTTTTCTTATTTTAATACACCATGCTCAAGGCTCGTCTAACATCACTTCGCAGTGGCTACATTCCTACTCAGCAGCCACTATCCTTGAGGTTAAGTGTGCACACTGGCTACTCCTTTCTGCTGCCTCTCCTTCCTCTTGTTAGGCTCACTGTACCTGACTGGGCCCTGAAAAAGGTAGTCTGCTGGGCATGGAACCTCAGGTCTTTCAGCAAGGCCCACCAGCCCCTTGGCTGTGCCAAGCTGGCCAGACCCTACGGTCAGTCTTATAATTTCAGGCTTCTTTCACCATCTGGTGTCTCAGACTTTGTCAGCTAAGCTGCTCTTCGAGAGACAAGATCTGATGTGGACCTGCCATCTTAGTTATCCTCAATTTGTCAAAGGCTTCTATATCTCCAGACCTCGAGGATTAGCTTCAGAGCCTTTCAGTCTAAGGCAAGACCAAGGCTTAGGTGATTTCCGGTCCTAGAATACCTAGGAAGCTTTTTTTCTCTCTGGAACCCTAATTCAAACTTCAAAGCACTGGATCAGTTTTGAGCACGAGCCGGAAAGCCATTGCGGGATTGCATTCAGTGGTGTGATGTGTCCGTTCTTGAAGGCGAAGCCCTGGTGTTGAACCAAATCTGTCAGGACAGTGTTCAGGTTATGAGGTTGGAGAAAGAGTGACACAACTGCTGAGATTTACTGTGTTTTGTGCTTCTTTGTGGGTTCTGGGAAACAAGAGCAGCCTGCTCCAGCCCAACCCTTGGCCAGGCCCAGGCTTTGCATCTCAGGCACATGAAGGACGGAGCATCCTCTGCTGGGCAGCCACAGGAGCTACAGGCTGGGAGGGCCTGGGGGTGAGAACTCTGTACAGGTCTTGGCTCGTGTCTTGTCTTTAAGGAGAGGACTGGCTAAATTCGGGGCTACACCTCAGAAGATACAGGATCTCCATTCTTAAGCCCTGTTCAGCAGAGTGACCCTGCAAGGAACATCGAGTGCTCACCAGCGGGGGGCACACACATGAGTTCTGAGTGCTCTCAATGTGGTTTAAACCTAAGGATTGGGACAGGATGTTCATGTCTTGGACGCTCCAGCTGTAGCTTCTGATATTCAGAAACTGAGGAAGCAAGTAGATCCAGATCTGCCCTTGAACTTTCTTAAATGTTCACTTAGATATGGCTGAGTCCAGCAGGGTCAGAGTTCCAGCAGAGCCAGTCCCTGTCCTCACTGAGTCTCCCAATACTGGCAGTCAATTCAGTCCCCGTGGTTTCTGGTTAATCCTCCTCACATAGAGACGGCCTGCGTGTGCATGTGGTACTCTCACACATGTGCACGTGCATGCTTTGCAGCTGCCCCTCTTTGCCCTCTTGCTGTGTCTCTGTGTGTTTCTTATTCCTCATTTCATTGATGGCCTTGGCCATGGGGGGGACAACAGGGTCATCTGATCAAATAACTCTCTCTTCACCAATTCCTTGTTGTAGACTATTGGGGAGAGTCTTATTACAGTGACCTCATCGACTTGCATCTGGGTGGTATGTATAGCAGCAGCTATTGCTGGCACTAACCTTGCTGGCACCCTTCCCCTCCCACCTCCCCAGTCCCTGCTCACAAACATCGAGGAAAAATCTACCTGATAACTAAATGGCGAAAGCAAAAACCCTTTTCCAGGCTCAGTGGTAGAACACTTGCCTAAAATGCACACGGCCCCGGGTTCAATCCCCAGCAGTTTAAAAAAAAAGCATGTCAGATCCTCTCCACTGTCCTATACTCCAGAGGAAAAAATAAGATAACTCTTGCTGCCAGGGTTTTTCTGATTTTTTTCTTAATAAAATTTTACAGCCGGGCATGGTGGCGCATACCTGTTATCCTAGCACTTGGGAGGCTGAGGCAGGAGGATAGCCATGAGTTCAGGGCCAGCCTGGACTACGTAGTGAGTTCAAGGGTAGCCTGAACTACATAGCAAGACCCTGTCTCAAACCAAAAATAAAATATAAAATAAAAATGTACTTACTCCACCCCATCAACTTCGCTCTGCATCCTGGTCCACTGAATATTGTTTGGTGGTTTGGCAACCGTCGCCCAGAGCTTCATCCCTCACAAACTGCAAGAATCACACCCACTGAGAAGCTCGCTGCCAACTGCACTTAAACACAAGGGCTGGCGTATAGGTCAGTGGTAGAGCGCTTGCCTTGCATGCTCAAGGCCTGGGGTTCCATCCTCAGCAACAGCAGCAACAGAAAGAAGCAGCAAACATGAAGAATGCCACCTTGACTATTTCAATAAGGTGTGCTCACATTTTCCCTTAAAGATCCCAGCGCATGTGAAAGGCTTAGATTGAGAAATGCCCGTAGTGGTGCCCTTCCTCCTTGCCATGTCCTGAGACTTTCTTTGTACCTCTTTTCACTGAAGACAAAAGCCTAAGTTGGTTCTTAGAGTGTGGTCTCTGGACCAGCAGCAGCAGGAGCTGGGGCATGGTAGACATGCAGGTCCTCAGGCCCTGCCCCCAACCTGCTGAATCAGAGCCTCTGCGGGCGAGTATGATTTAACACACTTCCCAGTGAGTTCTGCTGTGCTGTGAAGCAGAAGAACCAGCAGCTGAGAGGAATTCAGAATGCTTGCTGTCTTGCAGAACAAAGCTCAGTGTTTGTATTGGCTTAGCAAAGTGGGCAATTTGTCTCTAGACCTCGGGCAATTTTCTCCCGAAAAGATGCTGCTTGGCAAGAGGAATGCCAAGTGGCGGATAGGAGGGGCTCCCTATCCTAGATCAGGCAGTCTAACCTCTTCCTGCCCTCTTGAGGGCTCCATGCTTAAAATGGTTTGAAAATGGAAGAGCTGATGAAAGATTATTGTTTCATTTTTTACCCTAACCCCATTCTTTTGAGAGAGGCACTTCTTGGCCCATTCATTTAAAAATCAAAACCAGAGCTGGGGAATGTAGCTTGGTGGTGCAGTGCTTGCTTAACCTGTGCAAGGTTCTGGGTTTATTCCCAGCACCACCACCACCCACCCCCCAAAAAAGAAACAAACCGATAATTCTGATTCCTATTCTAGAACAGTGCCATATCTTTAGAGTACTTCTCAGTCCTTTCTCAGTCAGTGGGGCCCTTGGCTCTTTGGATGGGTTGGATTGGTGTGCTCCGAGCTGTCTGTATCCTGATCCTGCACTCACAGGGATCCCCACCCCTTCCAGGCTCCTTCATTGTCCCAGCACTTCTGGAGTACTGAGCGACTTCCCCCCCTCAAAGCCGTTGACTCTGAAAAAGGGCTGATGCTTCCACCCAGTAACAGACTCCATCCCTGTCTAATGCCCTGACTCCCTCTTCCTCCCCCTAACATTTCCCAGAGAACCTTAATGTCATTTCTAAGTTAATTTCAGTGTGTGAAAGATATTTTTACATTTAGAACCTCGGCTGAAGGAGCTGTCAAAACTCACTTCATACACGTACTTGCAGGTTCCCAACTCCTGGCACTGGCTGTTGTCACACTGACCATCCACATGTGTCTCATCTGTGTTCTTTACCCCACTGCTCAGGGAAGAAAATGTTTTCAATTCCCTGGCACTGGACATCAACTTCCAACTTTTTGGCTTTGGAATGCCAATAGATTTCAGGGGAAAATGAACTAAATAGGAAAGAAACTCAGGATGTAAAATACCCCACCTTCACAAAACCTCATAACCCCAGCTGCTGGTTCTCTCCACCTCTTCACTTCCCCTTTTGTCAGCCCACTCTGATTTGTATGTAACGTTGATTCTTCTTGTGGGTTCTGCTCAGTGCATAGGTAGCAGCAGTTGCCACCCTATTGATGGAGCATGAAATAAACGGTCCTTTCCAAAGGGAGCCATTTGTGTGCTCCAGGCAAAGGGCAGAGGTCACCAGGTCCTGTTCTCAGCAGGCCACGAGAGGAAGACGTGGATGCCACAGTCAGATCCCTGTTGAGGGCCGGCTTATGTTTCCTTCTTGGGGTACTTGATAATGTTCATTATTTGAGGAAGAAAAGTACCTTCCTGCCTAAAATATAAAATCTGGTTACTCCTCTACCCCTGCCTCCCAAAAAAAAGGCCACATAGAAGCCCCATTTCTGGGCCACAGTACCAATCTTATTTCTCATGTGGGTAACAGCTCCAAGAGCACTCAGAGTGTTGAGAATTCTGTGCCCTGCTCAGAAGAATCCAGACTCTGATCCCACCCCACTACTCTTCCGCCCACTATAGTACTTCACTGGGGCCTGTGAGTGGCTCCGAGTCTATTTTGGGGCTAGAGTGTAGCTCAGAGGTGGAGCATGCTTAGCGTGTGTGGGGCCCTTGGTTCTGTCTGCCCCACACACATACACACAAATCCTTTAAAGCCAGAGAGTAGAAAAAATAAATATTTCACTTCCTTGAATAACTGGGCTTTGTGATTGGAAAGAAACCATTTAAAGGGCACATAATGACCGTTGGGCCAGAGAGGAAGGTCCCAGGTGGCCACTCCTTCCCCTCCTCTTCCCCAGGACTCTGACCAGATGCAGCTGGGACCACCACAGTCTGTTACACTTGCACAGAGAGATGACAGGGATCTGTAGAGAAAAAGCACGTCTCTTCTGAAAAACTTAGATTAAAAATATGCACATCTAGCTTACAGTTTTATGAGCCCTCCCCTCTTCATTTGTTTGTCTTAAAGGGAAATGAAAGATTTAGAAATGTAGTGTGAAGGACTGGAAAGGGCTCTTTTGTTGTACCCAAGGAGTTAGGGTGGGATGCACAGGGCAGCCCACCCCAGGCCTGCTCCCTGCCTGCCTTCTGCATCCTGTTCTGTTTGCTTCCCTTGACTTGCTCTTGATAGTTTCTGCTTGCCTGCTCAGGCTGAGGGTTAGCCTGGCTCTGTCTTTGCTTAGGAACTCCGAAATTCTCAGCAATCCCCGCCATTCGTGCGCGCGTGTGTGTGTGTGTGTGGTGGATCTCAAATCTTATGTGCATTTTCATGTTTTTATTTTTCTCTTTTTTTTTTTTTTTTTTTTTTTTTTTTTTTTTTTTTTTTTTTTTTTTTTTTTTTTTTTTTTTTTTTTTGGTGCCAGGGATTGAACCCAGGGCCTTGTGCTTGCTAGGCAAGCACTCTAACCACTGTGCTAAATCCCCAGCCCTTTTTTCTGGTTTTTTTGTTTTGTTGCCTTCACCCCACCCCCAGTCTAGAAATTGATTCTGCACTGAACTCTTGTAGCACCAGGTATGTCCCCAGCCCTGTCACCTGCGTGTCCACTGAGTCTGCTGAACAGCCGCCTGTGCCATCACAGTGCTGGTCACCACTCTGCAGCACTGCAGACCCTGCCCAGGCCTCGGCGTTTGTTCACTATCCCTAGGTTTTGGACTGGGTCTCAATCTGCCTTCCTAACTTACACCAGGGGCCTGACATTGGTACTGACCGAATAAATAGGCTTCTTGAGAGTGAAAATAATTGAGTGTGATCTTCATCAACAGAGATTTTGCCAGTTACCTTTTATGTCAGACTACTAACCCAGACAAGGCAGAATTGAAATCCCCATTCCTTATATCCAAACTGTCAGGAAATTCTGGTAGGCTGGAAGTGTAGTCAGTGGTAAAGCTCTTGCCCAGCATGCACAAGGCCCCAAGTTCCAGCCCCAGTACTGGAAGAAAAGAGAAAGGAATTCTCCCACCCCTTAGCATGGTGATGACTGGGAAGGCCCTGGTGTCTCAGAGGAAAAGGTAACCAGATCTCTGTAGTGTCTGTGACAGGAATTGCATAAAAAGGCATAGCTCCAACGTGGAGTCACTTAGCAGTAAATATAGTGGCATTGATGCAAGATAAATGAGAAAAGAGAATCCACCCTAGCCGAGCTGAGGGCTGCCCAGGGCTGGCTTAGTGATCACACAGCAGGAAAGTGGAACCTTGAAATGCAGCTGAATAGCACACGTGCCTCCTTCCTGTGCCTGACATTTTGGAACGTGTTGTTCAGAGACCAGAAGGAAATCAGAACCAAAAAGAACAAACAACTTTTAGTGGATGGAGGATAATGATAATATGAAAGTGTGGCTTAAAACACTGTAGTCTTAAAAAAAAAAAAAAAAAAAAACAGCATAGTCTGACCCTGGGACCTCACCATTCTTTGTGGATGACCTAGCTACAGTATATTAAAAAGGAGGATTTGCCGAGCGTGGTGGTGCATGCCTGTAATCCCAGCACTCGGGAGGCTGAGGCAGGAGGATCACCATGAGTTTAAGGCCAACCTGAAGTGCATAACGAGACCCTGTCTCAAAAAAAAGGATTTGATGTGTGAATCTGATTTCTAGCTTATAAAAGGATGATATTCTATTATGTTTGCAAGCTGATGACTTGGAACTCTGTGTACCCATGTGGAAATGCAGTAATAACTGATGGCTCCTCTGTTAGAAACCCATCTTCCCCAGAATATCTTTGTGGACAGTATGAGGCTGGTGACCCTCCAGGACTTAGCTAGTGTCTGGGGAAGTACCACACTCTAGGCTGGGACTTCTGGGATTGAGATGTCCCCTTGGCAGGCCTTGGAGAACCCTCTGGCTTTAGCCCTGTCTAACAAGGGGAGCTGGGAGTTTAGATACAGCTTAGAGACAAGGATGAGGGAGATACCAGGGCTCTTTCTGCCTGGTGGTCTCTCTTTTTTTTTTTTTCATCCAGGAATCCCTGAGACTAGTTTGTCAGTTTGCTTTCTTTTTGCTAGCTGCCCTCATCTTTTGCTTCCAACCATAAAATTTTTTCCTACTTTGTCTCTTAAGAAAAATAGGGCTGATGGATGGCCAGCAGAGTCCCTGGTATATTGGAGGTACTCCATAAACATTTATTAGAGAAATCAGTGGTCTCTACCTTGTGTGTAAAGTAAGCCCATGACCTTTATAAGGTATTTCGAGTTGTTTCTGATGTTAGCACCAAGCATGGTTGCCAGTGGGTTTGATACTACCAGGCAGAATAAGATGACTGAATTACAGGTGACAGGGCCTCTGGCTGACTCCCCTCACTGCATGCGCTGGCCCTAGGTCTCGGTCTTGACCCCAACAGGCTTCTCTTCTTGTAAGGAAGGCACAAACCCTTCTCTGCCTCTCAGCCTCATGGGAGTTTTTATGTGTACATTTCAGGTGAACATCCAGTCTCACTATCTTGAGGGTTGGTTTAGTTGCTTGTTTTTTCCAACTATGAGTGTTTTGTTCATTTAGTTGATAGGATGGAGGGGACAGATGCAGTGTATTGAGATGAAGGGTCTTGGACACTTCCTTTATGAGGAACTAGGGGGAAGATAGAAATGTGGAAAAGAACAAGTAAGGCAGCGGGAGTGTAGCTCAGTGTTGGAGTGCTTGCGTTGTTACTCAAGGCCCTGGGTTCCATCTCAACCATAGAAGAAAAAGAGGAAGAGAGGGAAACAGTGGGGTGGGGGAAGGAAGGAAAGAAAGAACAAGAAGGGGACTTGCCGTAGGATTCTGTGTTCTCTCCCTGCCTCCCACAGGCTGGTGCTGGGCCAGCCCCACATGGGAGAGGCAGGGCCTACAGAGTGAGGTGTCCCGGCAGGTCGCAGACAAGGAGATGTGTGGAGAGCACCCTCAATTTAGGAGGCGGAGACCCAGATTCAGGTCCCACCCTCCTTCTGTCCTGTCCAGGCCTCTTCAAAAGCCTGGAGAGGAAGGGATGTGGTGCACCTCACTTCCTGGTTTGGCATTCTGGTGGGATTCTTCTCCAGCAAGTTAGAGCCTGTGTGTGCTTTTAGAGAAGGGAAGCTCTTAGTTCATCATAGGAAAGGACGATGTGGGGATGGTTTCAGGCTCTGCCAAGTTTCACTCCTTTGAGCCTCAATCCCTCGTTCAAAAACAGGGAGGTCAATGCCTGTCCAGGGGCAGTGGTCTTTTTCCTGCATCACATTGGAAAATGATGAGGCATGCCTCAGTTTGTGATGATACTCTGCTGCGGTCCAAAATTGAGTGGCATACATCGCCTGCCTCTAGATAAGCTGCTGCTACAAGCGACCAGCATTGGTCCCACTTCAGAAGGATATGCTCCTGCCAGGGGAAGAGGTTTAGCTTCGGGTGAGGTGTGGAGTAGACCAAGTGAGCAAGAGCAGAAGGCAGGCAGAGGTGAGAGTGTGCCATGCTAGTAAAGAGTCTCACACCAGGACCGAGTTCTAGGAGAGCACAGAAGAGCTGACCCAAGTCTGGAGGGTGCAGAAACGTTCTGAGAAGTGATAAACAAGGCACCATTAGAAAGACACAGGAACCTCTTACCTCTAAATATATTTTTTTCTTTTTTTGCCAGAAGCTTAATGACATTTTTGCTCTTAGAACCACTCGACCAGAGATCATCTGTTTTTCACATCTCCATAAAAGGTGAAGAAATTACCATCCAAGTCAGCGCCCCTGTACCTGGCTAGCATGCTCATTTCCCATCCTAGGCTGGCATGATCATTTCTCCCTCCTTTTCTCTGGTGTTCTTTCTGATGATAAAAGTAATGTACATCAGGGGCTGGGGATTTAGCTCAGTGATTAGAGTGCTTGCCTTGCAAGCACAAGGCCCTGAGTTCGATCCCCGGCACCACAAAAAAAAAAAAAAAAGTAATGTACATCTATTATGGAAGTCTTAGAGCCTAAAGAAGAAAGTCTGAGCCCTGCGGCATCTGCCTGCCCACCTCTCAGAGGAGTGCCCCTGCTGGCCTGTCATATATTTCCTTTTGTCTGCTGTTAGGATAATGCCTTTTTTTCCTTTTCTTTTTTTTTTTTTTTAAACACTTGTTTTACCTGATGCTTGCTTTTTCTAATTTCTTTTCCTAATTTCTCAATGTTGTGTTATTATGAAAGTGTGCTTTATCTCAGGAAGGGTGTACAAGGAATGAGGTCTACATAAAGCAGAGAGAAAAGCTGTATTTTGTGATGTTGAGAAGGTGGAAGCACACACAACACACATGCAGTCACTGGCTTGGTTTTGGATGTGTACTGGTTGTGCATCATGTCTGTGTCCCTTGCTAACGAATATCACGTGTAATATCACTCTCAGGAGGTGGCACAGATTGATTGTTGACGTTGTATTTAAGGGATACATCTGGGTATTTCGTGCCTCAAAACAGACTCCACACTTTGATACCAAGAAGGCTAAAGGTAGGTCAGCTGGAAGGCGAGCGAAGTTTTGAGGAAAGAAGCCCTTCTGCCCTGTCCCCAGGTGTCAGCAGTCATAGTTGTGTCCACTAAGAACACTGGATCCGATCAGCATTTCGCACACACTCTGCTGTGGCTTTCGTTTTGAAGCTGTGCCCAGGATCAGATTCGCTGTGCACAAAGTGCTGTGCAGAACGGGGAAGGGCTGAGGAGGAAACGTGGCTCCTGTGCTTCTTCAGTGCAGAGAAGGATGGCCTCTCCATCAGCACTTTGCCAGTCTGGCCCTCCTGTCAACCTGAACCCCATTTTGTCCTAAGCCGCCTACTCAGCTCTGGCCATCTGACCCTGAGGCCTGTTATTCCCTGGGCTCCACTGTCTCCTGTGTGTGCTCCTTGGTTCTGTGATGGTGCCTTGCTCAGCTCCTCTCCCTCTTCCTCGAGTGGCCATCAGGTCTCCCCAGGATCTGGAGATGTCTCTCTGCACACTGTCACCTCTCGGTTGTCCCGTCCCCACTTTACCAGCGTCATCACTGTGAGTTGTTGGCATGTCCTGTCAGCTCACCCCCTCTTGGTCTTACAGTCCACAGTGTGACAGCCCCCTGCTGTGACATTGGATCCCTCCAAGAGATGGAAGGGCCAGGAGAAAAGGGGGTGGCTGTCACGTGGGAAGGATGGTGACACTGAGGGAATCGCCTCTGGGTACCCATTTCCCTATAATGGTCCTGGCACAGAGTCGGAAGCACTGCACACGTCAGAGCCCTGCGGCCCATCCCTAAGCAAGGGCGCTGCCTCCACAGACTCAGAGTTGCTGTCTGTGGGCATGGCAGCCGAGGGTAGCAGCCCCCCACACCTCCAGACTTCCACAGGTAGTTTAACCTTGAGCATGGGTGTCTGTGATGACATCTTAGAATGTTTCGCTTAGGTTTGGTTGTTGACCTCAGATTACCACCTGCACACCTAGAAGCAACACTGGCCACCTAGTACAGTGTGTCCACAAGGTAGGCAGGCCTCCCTGGGGCTTTGGGTGTTTTCAAGGAGGAAGCCCAACAGCCAAGACCCTAAAGGCCACAGTATGCTAATACCCGAATGTCACCACTCTCTCGGTAAGGGCAAGGAGGGAGGTGCTTCCCCACTTGGCTGCAAGCCACTGAGGGGTGAAGGGAGCGTATGCGTCTCTGGAGGAATCCACCGTCCGTTATGCCACATGCCCACGTCGCGACCACTGCCCTTACCAGGGCCTGCTCTTGTTCAGTTTCCATGCTGAAAAAAGGACTTAATTCATTTGTAGACTTTGTTTCCCCTGTTTCTGCTTCTCCATTTCTTGTATTTTTTTCTTTTCCTCCTGTTGTTCCTTTCTCACTTTTTCTGCTTTTTGTCCTCTGCTTGTTTTTTATTTCACCTTCTCCCTGTCCCTCTCCACATCCAAATTCCTCCTCCTCCTCCTCCTCCTCCTCCTCTACCACCTCCTTTTTCTCTTCCTTTGTTGTCTTTCTCCATTTCTTCCTCTCCTCTTCCTTGTTTGGTCCTTTTTGAAGTTGAGCCCAGTGGCGGGACTCCACGGCGTAGACCTCTCTCCTTCTGCCCTTGCTGTGTCCAGGAAGGTAATGTAACCTCACCCCCCGCATCACCACCGCCTCGGCGGGGTCGTGGCCGCGTTAGTCCCACAGGGAGCCAAAGCCCAATTGTTGCTCCTTCCTCCTCTGACACGTGACAGCCCGTTCCAGAATGTTATGAGTATGTGGCAGTTTCTTACAAGGCACAGTATCCCTTTGACTGTCTCGGGGGCACTGGGTACAGAGGGCAGCCGAGGCCTCCAGGCCCGGCATCCAGAGGCTGCAGACAGCCCTGTGGTGCTGCCTGCACTCACAGCTGGGACCTGTATGCCTCAAGTCCACCAGACAGAGGGGCCGGGGTCTCAGGGGAAGGACCTCCCACCAGGGCAGCGATTTGTACTGGCAGAGTCAAGGAATACTGTCCTTACAAAGACTGGTCTACACAAGTGCCCTGAGTTCTTTACCAACACAACCACGAAAAGCAAACTTTTCTACCTCATGTCTTGCCGAGTGTGTTTTGTTTTGTTTTGTTTTTAAGTTTGTCTGATTTGAAGTCTGTTGTGGTGATAAGATTGTCTTTGACAAGGCATGTGGAAAGGGGAAGGGGGAGTGTGGCCATGACTAACCCTTGCTAACCTCCTCTGCTCTCCATGGCTCTTACATTGACTTCACCCACCCTACCACATCCCCTGCTCATCGCTGTGACCAAGCGCCGCCATGGCTCATGAGCGGTGTTCCTATGTCCCTGGCGGGGTTCTCTATCTTTACACCTGGGAGGCGGGCAGGAGGGTGAGACGCGCCGAGCAGCTTGCATGCCTCAGGCTCCATCCTCATGATTGTGTGGGCACACTGTGCAGAGACGCTCGGGAGGAATGCATGGAACCGAGCCAGGAGCCAAGCCTATCGGATCGGGTGAGAAGAACTCAGGCCCCAGGCACACAGGCAGCACTCCACAGGGCAGGCTCGATTGGCCAAGGCTCTGCCCCCAAGAGCAGGGCATGGGCAGGACGCCCTCTCCCAGCAAAGCTGTATGTGCAGCCACTAACCCTTGCTTGTGTGGACACCATACATTTCTGCCTCTCTGGAGCATGGCCACAGACTAAAAACTCACTGGCTCAAGCCTCACATATGTCAAGCACACAGTAACACAGGAGCTTTGACTTTGGTGCACAAGAGGGTCAGGTGGCCAAGTGCAGGCAGGAGCGAGTAAGGGACTGCCGCTTGAGAGACCCGCTGCCCCCAGGACGTAATCCAGCCAGGTGCCGCAGGAATTGGAAGAGACTTTTCCTGGTCCATCACTGCTTAATCTGAGGCCTGTGGATGGGCTGCTGGAAATCTATTAACACCCCAGAATTCTTTGTAAAATTGTTTGATATTGGACTGGGGGCATGACCAGTGGTCAACACGTGCCTAAGATGCACAAAGCCCTCTGAGTCCCATCCCCAGCACCATAAAAAAAAAAAAAAAGAAAAGAAAATGATGTGTACACATAGGCATTTTTCCAGGAAGAGTCCTTAGCTTTTGTGAGGTTCTCAAAACAGTTTGTAATCCAAAAATATTCAAGAGGCAGCATAGTCTGTCTCTCAGGCAGGACCACACTTTTGCTCTAAGCATCTTCATGCTCCAAGAAAAAAGGAGTTTTGGTTCCTCCTTGGGTGGT
The DNA here is from genome assembly GCA_004026905.1 of Hystrix cristata. Taxonomy (NCBI): domain Eukaryota; kingdom Metazoa; phylum Chordata; class Mammalia; order Rodentia; family Hystricidae; genus Hystrix; species Hystrix cristata. The sequence goes on along the minus strand of PVJO010003913.1, from coordinate 33,334 downwards.
TTATTCCTTGCAGAGTTCTTCATCCTCCTGCCACAGTTAAGCACAGATCCAGCCATTCCTGGTGGCAACTCAGGGCAGCCTGAGTCAGCAGGAGGCACCAGCACTGCTTCTGGGATTAAAGTGGGGTATAGCCACCTCCTCTTCCAAGGTCTGCTGGTTGGAAAGCTGATAGTTACCTGGGATGCCCTGCACCTGCCATATAGGACCCGTAAGCTTATTTGTCAGGAAACATGGCAGGCCACATGGTGTCAGAGGTTGGGGATTTAGCTCAGTGGTAAAGGACTTGCCTAGCACGTTGCAAGGCCCTGAGTTTGATCCCCAGGACACACACATATACACCCTCCCTGCCAAAAAAAAGTGGTGTCTTCCTACCAGGTCTCTGTAGTGGTACACAACTGTAATCTCAGCTGTGTGGAAGACTGAAGCAGGAGGATCACAAGTTCAAGCCCACCCCAGACAATTTAGGGAGAGCCTGTCTAAAAATAAAAGGCGCTGGGCATGGTGGCACACACCTATAATCCCAGTACTCAGGAGGCTAAGGCAAGAGGATCGTGGGCTACATAGTGAGTTCAAGATCAGCCTGAACTATATAACAAGACCCTGTCTCAAAAAAAAAATAAAATAAAATAAAAATAGAAGGGGTTGGGAATGTAGTTCAGTGGTAGAGTGCCCCTGGGTCCAATCCCCAGTACCATGGGGGTGGGGGTAGTCCCTTCTTGGTTAGGATATAGAGCAGTGATAAAGTGTTAATATTAGTGGCCCCAAGGCCAGGCATGGTAGCGCATGCCTATAATCCCAGCACTTGGGAGGCTGAGGCAGGAGGATTGCCACCAGTCGAGACCAGCCTAGGCTACATAGTGAGTCCAAGGCCACCCTGAACTACATGATGAGACTCTGTCTCAGTCTCTCTCTCTCTTTCTTTCTTTCTTTCTTTCTGGCCCCAGAAAAAGAACTAGGTTAAATGAGTGTAATTTAAAAGAACAAAGTGTTAGGGCTGAATATACAACCCAGTGGTAGAGCATTTGCCTAGCATCTAGCATGCAAGAGGCCCTGGTTTTGACCTACAGCACTTTAAAAAAAAGTATAGTTTTTAAATTAACATTTGCACTATTTATTAGACTGGTCTTCTCAAAGGAAACCTAGTACATAGCAAGTGCCAAATAAATACTAAGTTAATGAAAAAATGTAGGTGGGGGTGGTGGCAGCAAGTAATTTAAGATACACCAGAAGAAAACCACTGAGCAGGAAGGTGTCAACAAGCCTGTGAGGAGGAAGTCACCACTGGCCAGGGTTACTGTAGGGGTGAGGGCAGGGCAGAGAAGAGGCATATGCTCCACTAGACCCTGGGTAGGTGTGGTGCGGGGGCCTATCATTCTCTGCCCCCTCCCTGAAGTCGGTAGGCAAACTTTGGACCTGGCTTGGGAGTGTTCCGGCAGCATCTTGCTCGGCTCTCTTTGCACATTTGCCCCAGTGTGATGATTCCCTCTGGGCCTGGGTAGACAGCTGCTTCCTGCAGCCCGACACTCGCTCTCTCTTGGCAGGCATGGGCAAGAAGGATGACCCCAAGCTGATGCAGGAGTGGTTCAAGCTGGTGCAAGAGAAAAACGCTATGGTGCGCTACGAGTCGGAACTGATGATTTTGTGAGTAGACCGAGGGGGGCGCCCAGCTCCAGTGGGGATAGCAGCACTAGGCCTGCTACCCTGACCTGGTGAGGTGTCAGAGTCACCATCACTGTCTTCCCCCATCTTAGTGCCCGGGAGCTGGAGCTGGAGGACCGGCAGAGCCGACTGCAGCAGGAGCTGCGGGAGCGCATGGCGGTGGAAGGTAAGCACAGGCAGACCTCCAGGAGGCTGGTGTGGGCTGCCACTGCCTGGGCTGCTCGCCTCATGCCCTTGGCTGCTCCTCCAGATCACCTGAAGACGGAAGAGGAGTTGTCAGAGGAGAAGAAGATCCTGAACGAGATGCTGGAGGTGGTAGAACAGAGAGACTCCCTGGTGGCCCTGCTGGAGGAGCAGCGGCTCCGGGAAAAAGAGGAGGACAAGGACCTGGAAGCCGCCATGTTGTCGAAGGGCTTCAGCCTGAACTGGTCCTGAGCTCCCGCCGGCACGCTGGCTGGTGTGTTGGCACCTGCCTGCCGGCCTGCTTTCTCCCAGACCCCCGGATTCAACATCCGAGGAGGCTGGCACTGCCTGGCCATGTTCTTGTGTGCTATGGGAAAGCCCAGGCCATGGTCAAGATCCCAGGTGACTCCGCCCCTGGGAAGAGGCCCACCAGGACTTCCCACCTAAGGGGGAGCCACAAGGCCCTAAGGGTGCGGCCTGGCACTCTCCTTTTGCTGGCCCATTTGGTAAGAGAAGGAAGCTGCTCCCTCTCTGCAAAGCGCCACAGCCATGGAGAGCACCACTTGGAGCAGGGCAGCTGTTGTCTTCACGCTTCCTGAAGCACCACCAAAGAAAGGCATAGCCACCCTGCAAAAGCCAGTCACGGGCAGAGACCCACAAGACAGCCAAGGCTGGCCAGGGTAGTGCCCAAGCCATCATCGCAGGGGAAGCTCCAAATCCACTGTGCAAGTGGAGAGGATGCGAGGGGTCGTCCCCAGCCCCGTGCCGCACATTGGGCCTCAAGGGGCCGAACGCCCCGGCCTCTGCTCACACCGGCCACAGCCTGATGCCTGTGGATTGCTGCATTTTGCTTTTAGTTCACAACCATTTTGACACTGGAAAGTACTGATTTTGGGGGCCTAGGGAGGCCCTGCACGTCAAACCCCCTGCTGACAGACAGGCATTGTCACTGTTCAGCACTCCCCACGGGCAGGAGGTGGCCTTCTCCCTGGGTGTTCTTCCTGCATTTGCACATTGAAGAGAAGCTGACAACCTGGCGAGATGCTCAGCCACTTTGGACCCTTTTTGTCAATTAACTTATTTTTTTAATACTTGAAAAGAAGCAACTTCATTTTTATATACTTTCTAGAGACACTGATCACCTGGCACCCGTGTGTAGGAGTGACAGAGAGGTCTCTGCAACGTCCCATGCGTAGTCCGATTTGAGACTGACTGAACGCTTGTTACGTGCGTCTATTTATTAGCTTCTCCATAGTGTTACTGACCTGGTTGGCATCAGGGAGCAGCTTGAGGCCCTCTGGGCCCTTGCTCACAGCTTTTCTGTCCCCTCCAGCAACTGTCGCCTGTCCCCCCACCAGCCTGCCCTTGCTGTGACACTGGGCTTCTACATCTGAATCATCTGCTTGTCAAGGATGCATCTCAGCACTGCTGGGGGCTAAGCTGAGAGGCAGAGATGCCACTCTCTTCTGTCCCTGTTGGGATGTTTCTCTTGGTTTCTGGACCAGGGGCCACCTCCCTCTGCAGGTGTGTTAAAGCTGGGGCATAAAGCCGCATTGGGCTGGCAAGACCAGGTAGGGTGGGACCACCGTGGACTCAGTCTGGCCTAAGGACCAGCCAGACCAGAACATGAGTGCTGCCCCAGCGATGGGATTTAGGCTGCTCCATGTGCTCCATGGCAAACAGAGGCAACTCCAGCCCTCTCTTCCCTCCCTGTACTAGGATCTTCTGGAGCAGGAAGAGCTAATAAGCACCACATAACCAGCTCCATATGCCAAACAATTCATTGTTCATAGTTCAGCCAGAGACCAGCTGTGTACAGCTCATCCAAGCCACTGACTGAGAAAACTGGGGCAGGGAGGGATGGGTGCTTATCTATCACAAGAATCAGCAGCAGGTCAGCCCAGGGGGCAACAGTGCCAGGCCCATCCAGGAGGGGGCACTGTGGCCACTCCTGGTGAGGATGGGCCAGGGACCCATGCTGACCTTGGACTTCCCGTGGAACCACACTGTGCCTCAACTTGAACATTCATCTGACTATGAAGGAGCAAAGAACTTGTCTTATTCTTCGCTTTATCTAAAAGCTGCCATCTGTCCTGTGGAAACCTAGATGTGGTGCTGCGACCATCGCAGCTCTGACTTCCTTGAGTCCTATTTTCCAGTGAGGCAGCCTCCATTTTTATTCTCTTTTCCTAAAGGGAGAGAGGAGAATATTCTCCATTCCATCATCAAACCCCCATCTTCCAATAAACATTGGACTGGGGACAGGACCTTCATTGCCTGTGTGGCCTTTTCCCTAACTCTCTCCCCCTCCTGCAAGCCCGGCAGAGCTGCCTCTGTCCCCTTTGCTCCACTAACCCCAGAACAAGGAAGCATTTTCTAGAGTGACCGCAGCAATAGTGCTGTGCTTCAAGTGGCCTCACGTAGCAGAAACGCCAGGTTCCCTTGGCCTCATGCTTCTGCCCAGTGCCAGTCAGCCTTGACACCGCTGCGGCTTTCCAAAGCACACACTGCTGCCTGCAGTCACTTTCAAGGGAGCCAAAGACTGCAGAGAGGCCTAACAAATCCACCAGCCAGCCAGATGTCCCCCAGCTCTCCACTCCCAACAGTGTTAGGACTCCAGGTTCTCAGCACTTTTTCTTTTTAAAGTTCCCACCTTGTAACCGCTAGTTGATTTCAGTACTCTGGTGACTTGCTGCATGCAGTGTTTTCCATCTCTGGAAATGCATGCGGCTCCAGCCAGGTTTTCCTCCCAAGAATTTAAGTTTTTCGCTGAAGGCAGGGAAGCAGAATCTCCATACACATAGGCACTCATATGAAAGCCAGAGTTTGTTGCATTGAGCCCAAGGCTGAGTGCAGTGGGGACCCACGGTTGGCAGCCCTGGTGGACAGGCAGAGCAGCTTCTGTTTCCCAGCCTGGGGCCACCTGGCAGCTCCACATAAGATTCTAACCCTGCTCGGTTGGTGTCTTTGGGCCTTTGCCCCCAACAGCCTCCCCAAGCTGATTTTGACCAGCAATGGAAGGAGAGAATTTGACAAAAAGTTTAGGGGCCAGGAGTGAAGTGTGCTTAGCTCAGTGGTAGAGTGTGTGCTTAGTAAGTGCAAGGCTCTGGGTTCCATCGCAACACTGCAAAAAAATAAAAAGATGGTAACATCTGACCCACAAAGGAGAATGGTCCATTTTATGCGCAATAAAATTTTAAAAAGAAATACAGAGCGTATTTCTTCAGTCATTTTTCTGTGCCTGGCAGTGACCCAGGACCCATGTCTGTATCTAGGCAGTATCCACAGAAGTCACACGTCTAGCGTATGTGTGGATATACACAAGGCGGTTTGAAGACAGCTTTTTTGGTTCTGTTTTTTTTGTAAGTTTGTACTTTTTCTCAGTTTTTCATGTTGGCTTGACTCAGCCATCATCTGCTGTCATTTGAGAATCTGCCTGCAGGCCCCCCAACCCATTTGGTAAGAAGCTGCCCTTTGGAACCATGCCCCTGTATGTGGCCACTGGTAGGGAAGCATGTCTTTGACATAGAGATACTCCAAGCCGGAGCGATTCTGGGGTCCTGGCCCCCTTCCAGCTGGCCAGGGAGTCCAGGCCCAAGTTGTTCAGACAGTTCATTGTCCCCAAGTTTATTCAGTGCATAGGGGCCTAGAGAGCACTGGTCACCCTTCTTGAGCGTGGAGTCATCGCCAAGAGACTAAAGGGAAAGATCCTGGCCAGCTCTCTTCCCTTTACTGCAGGACACTTCCCAGGTACCTTCCAGGACTCTCTCAAGCCACGGTGCACTGACCTCTCAGGCACCAGGAGCATCCTGGACTCTGGACTGCGAGATCTCTGAGAAGTAGGGAAGCAGCAGGAGGGTCACCAACAACAGGAGCCTGGAACCAGCTAGAGTCCCTGCCGTGGAAGCTGGAGCCAGAGCCTGCTGGTTGAATCACACGTACTCCAAAAAGAAGGACACCTGGCCAGGACCACTTTGGGCACGTGAGGCAGGACAGAAGGGGGCAAAATCATGACCAGCACAGAAGGAATATGCCAGGGCCATAGACCTGAAGGGAAAGATGGATCGTGGCTGTTGTCTGCAAAGGGGAGAGTAGAGCTTGGAGACAGGTACCACTGTACCCCTGTAATCCTAGCTACTCAGGAGGCTGAGGCAGTAGGATGGCAAGCTCAAGACCAGCCTGGGCAACTTAGTGAAACCTTATTTCAAAAAATGAAAAGGGCTTGGGATGGAGCTCAGTGGTAGAACATCCCTGAGTTCCCCGATACTCATCCCCAAAATAAAATTTAAAAAGTGGGGCTCGGAAGTACTGTAACCTGGTCCCAATTCCCATCTGTTCCCCAAGGGGGTCCCTTGTTGAGAGCTTGGGCAACAGGAGGATTTGACCACAGTTCACAGCAAACCCAGGTGGCAGGAAGTGGTGATTGTTGTTTTGGGCAGGCAGCCAGAAAACCGGGTTTGGGAGGCCCCTCTTCCTCTCAAGAAACCACTATGACTCATGGCTTCAAAACCTTGAACCTGAATCACTCCAAAGTCCTTTCTTAAGCATCACATTCAAAAGTGGAGAAAGAAGCCAGACATGGTGGTGCACACCTATAATCTCAGTATTCCGGGAGGCCGAGGCAGGAAGACAGCAAGTTAAAGCCCAGCTTGTGCAACTTAGCCACTTAATGAGACCCTGTCTTAGAGTAAACAATAGATGGGGATTGAGCTCAGTGCAGAGAGTTTGAGTTCGATCCCTAGTACTACAAAAAAATAAAGAAAGTGGAGAGAGAGAATGTGCTGTCTGTCACTTCCTGAGTGAGCCAGATAGGTCCACTTAGCAACACCCTCATTTGTTTCGCCTGCCCTGATGATCCCCCCACCCCACCCCACGAGGGCGGGAAGAAGCCATTGTCTTAGGTGGGCAGTGTTCGCCCTAACATACCCTGTCTGGAGCCTCACCTGCCGGCATTTCTTGGCAGCCCCACTCCTGTGTCCCCTACCCTGAGGTCTTTTTACAGCTGGGGCGTCAATGGGAAGTCGGAGTCCCAGCTTCTAAGGTCAGGCACGTGTGCCGCTGCCCACGCTAAGAGGCCGTCTGTTGCACACAGCAGTAGGAGGGGACGTCCCCAGGGACGTGCCTGTGCACATACCACCCTTCCTCCTTGTGGGCCCACAGCCCTTCCTAACAGTGACAGCTAGTCCTCAAGCGTGAGTCTGGTCTGGACCATGGTGGGCCAGCTGTGGAAGGGGCGGAGGCCCAGGGCTAGGTAGGATCCTAATGGAGATTCTCCCTATAGAGTGGATCTGGGCCACCAGGGGAGGGTCTTTATGAGAAATCAGCGTGTGACAATGATGACAAATCACTGGCATCCGTGTCTGCCTGGGAGGGATGCCAGTCTGTGAGTGCAAAGTAAGCATCCAGACAGGACCACCCCAGGCACCTCACTTAGGTAACTGCTCAGCGCTTGCTCTCCCCATCGGAGGTGGGGCCATAACCAACCATGGTATCCATGGGAGGGCAGTGCCTCGCAGGTTTGAACTGGAAGTCTGCAGAGGCACAGAAGTGTTCACCTTAAAGAAAGCGCCGTAAACTAAAGGGACCAAAAGGCAGGTCCATGCAGCCCAAGGCCATTTGCTATCTACTCGTGACACAACAAACTTGTGCATTTATTTTTAATTATTTTAAGTGCTAGGCAAGATCTGTTTGTGCTCAAAATAGATACTGTAAGTAGACAGTGTTTCCAGAACGTTCAGACTGGCCACCTCTGGCTCCAGCACCAAGCCAGCTCCACGGGAACTGCACTCCCTGGTGACCCCAGGAGTCACGTCACAGGTCCCCATCCCCCATGGAGCCACTGTCCAGGACAGTGGGTCATCCAGGTGAGGGTGAGCATGCTAGCCAGAGCCAAAGGCCAGAGGGATCCAGGCAAGGGAGCACCGTTCCTTGGGAAGAAGAAAAACAACCCAGCAGCAGCTGACAGTACCCTCCTCAGCTGCATTTCATCTTTTATTTATTTGCGTGTGTGTGTGTGCGTGTGTGTGTTTATGTTACTGGGAACTGAACCCAAGGCCTTTAGGGTTTTGAGACAGTCTCACTAGGTCACTAAAGTTGTCCAGCAGGACTCAAACTTTTGATTCTCTTGCCTCACCCTCCTGAGTGCTGGGCTTACAGGCTTGCACCACCATACCCAGCTTCATTTAACTTTTTCAGAAGTGTTTTTGAAGAATTAAATACCTTTTTTTAAATGTCACCAGTGCCAGGGGTGGTAGCAACATGCCTGTAATCCCAGCATGCTGAGAGGCTGAAGCAGGATAATCACAAGTTTGAGCCCAGCCTGGACAATTTAGACTCTGTCTCAGAATTTTAAAATTTGAATAGGCTGGGAATATCCCTCAGTGTACAGACCCTGTGCTCAATACCCAGTTTCCCCCTGCCCCAAAAGTCACCAGGGCCAGACACTCGCCCCACAGCCTTGTGCTAAGAACCAAGAATGCTTCCGGCCGAGTTACACAAGTTTTCAGCCTTGATCAGACTGTTTGGTTCTTGGGGTGTGGGCCTGAGGGCCCAGCTTCCAGGGCTGAGTGCAGGAACAATGCTGAGTCCTCACTTGATGCCTTACTGGGAACAAGCAGCAGAAGAGGCTGTCCCATCTCTCTGCTTCCCCGGTCACACAGCCATCTCAGCAAGCAGGGAAGGGGTCAGGAGCTGGCAGAGCCTCGACTCCAGAGAGACAGTCACCAGAGGATGCCTCTTTGCAGGCACACCAGAGAGCGGGGGCTCCTGCCCCTGGAAGATGTGGGTAGCAGCCCCGAGCTCTGTGGAATTCTCCTATGGAAAGGTATTGCGAAGAAGCATTAACAACAGTTTCCTCAGACGCAGTGCCTGAGAAGAATGGGCAGAAGGGAAAACCCCATGTTGCAATGACTTTGCAGTTGTTTCAAGTAAGTCCTTGCCTGTGTACAGTAATCCTACTTCGACGAAGGAGCCCCAGCAGCCGGCTGGCCAACCCTTTTCGTGACCTTGGGAGCTGTTCCCGTGGGGAAGAGGAGAAGCAGCAGGAAGTAATCCCTGCTTCTGTTGGCCCGTGACTGTTCACACTATGTGCACTCCTCCTGTGGCCAACAACCAAAATAAAGCCAGTCATTTTTATCCTGCTTGGAAGAGGCTCATTTCTCCCTTCGACAGTAATTCACACCCTTGGGACTGGGGTGTGCCCTGAAAACCAAGGACTCTAGGGATGCCTCCTTCTCAAAGCCTCAGCTGGGGGCCACCTGCTCCTGAGGCCAGCAGCTAAAGCCAGTTGCCAGTGGTGGGGAGAACTGTCCTCTATCTCTCCCACTTCCCTTCATGTTTATTTTGGTGACCAGAGTGGCACTGCCAGCTAGTAAGAATTTCCTTTTCTTCCCTTGCTTGGCATTTACTGTATTTGACAGAAATGGGCAGGTAGAAAAGTTGTCTTCCCCAGAATTTGCGTGCACATTTTCTAATGCTTTTTCATCTCTGATCCAGGGAGATTTTGTGGCAGCACAGTGAAGGGTAGCCTTGTTCAAGGGTGGGAGGGCACTCCTACTACTGGGAAGGATAGGAAAGAGAGGCCTTGACAGTAAGCACACACGTGGTAGGGCTGGGCGTGGCTCAGTGTAGACCACTCGCTGAGCATGCGTGAGGCCCTGGACTTTACCCCAAGCTGCAAACAGAAAGCCCCATGAGCTCAGAATCTAGCTGCATGGTCCAGTATGAAAAACAGGAAGCCTACGTATTTCAAGCCAGGATTGTGGTAAGGAAAACATTGACGGGTGACATAGGCAGAAGTCACCAGAGTTCGGCCTGCCAGGGCCCCTCCAATCCTGAGAAATGGAAGAGAGCTTCCTGACTCTCCACATGACCTAGCTACCTGGTCCCTAGTCCCAGGAAGACTGTGCTTTCCTGCTCCTACCAGGTCAAGACCAGGAGAGGGTGAAGAAAGAACTAAGTGTGTGACAACAGGTGATGTTCGCCCCCAGACCCCTCAACCAGCCCTAGTTTCCCCCTCCCCAGAGAGGAGTGCTCTAAGGGCGGGGGGAGAACTGAGGCCACTGGCTCTGGATTCCTTGACAGCAGGAGCTGAGAGAAGTCATCTGCCTCTCCCAGGGGACTGTGGCTCAAAGAAGGGTCGTGGCCCTGCATCTAACCACAGAGGAACCCTTCAGTCCAGGCACATGCGCCTGCATCTTCAGCCACCAAGGAAGTGACCTTGACGTGGGGAGCTGAATAGTGAGTTCACCAGAGAAGTGTCTCACTACACAGGAACGGTGTCCATGGCACCCTGCCAGGTAGTCTCAAGGACATCAGAGTAGCTCTGTGGTTCCAAATTTTCCTCCAAGCCGGTGGAGAGTGATCGTCCCAGCCCCTTCTCCCTCATGCCCTCTAAAGATGATGATCCCAAGAGTCTTTTAGCCCCTCCAGGAAGAAAATTCTTTGCCATGTGAAATGAAATGATCACTGGACCAGGAGTCTGATCTTGGCTGATCTGAGATATGGCTCTCCACCCTGCTTTCTACTCTTGAAATGGGAAAATGACATTCACTTCAGCCGCCATAAAGGGGAGGGGTGTGCTGTAAAGCCACTGCTCTGACTTTTGCACAGTGCTGTGCCTGTCCCTTTGTGTCTGCTGAGTCACGCTGTCACGTGACAGTTGCAGTGAAACAGGGTCCCCACCCTGCAGGCTGAGTCCAGGCCTTGCCCACAACAAAGTCTACTGCCCACAGCTCCCCAGGGGCTGCAACAGGAAATGCTGAAGCCTTTCAAGTTTTTAGGAATTCCCAAGAACTCCTGGGTCAGAGCAGAGTCTGTAGGAAAGGAAGTTATGGGGTTGGATTGGATGTGGGGGAAATCTGACACGAGAATGCCAACTGCAGAATATTCACACAAGTGTAAGTGTGTGTCTCCCAGCCTTGAGTCAACCCAGATGTCTAGTCCACCCAGATGTCTAGTCCTACCTGTCGCAGGTCCAGCCCTGCTGTGCCTGTGGCCATGGCAATGGGAACCACACCCTAGGGACAGCTCCACATCTGCATCTGCTCACTGCCACATGGTGTGCGTCATGTGGGCACCCTTGAGTGCACTACTGGACATGGCGGCGTGACTCTCTTCTCACAGTGCCCCTCCCCCCAGCTAACAATTGCCCGGAACACATTCTAGCGGGTCACAGCTGCTCCAGGCCAGAGCCCTACTCCCTTCCCTTGGCCAATATGGGAAGAGATGGAAGGTGGCCCTGGAGCCCTGGGGGGGAGGGGGTGAAGTCTAGAGGGCCCAGCCTTTTGGCAGAGTCAATCCCTGGGAAATCACAGCCACAGCCGTCCTCTTCCCCTGGAGCCATCTGAGTCACAGCTGGAGGGAACATTTCTGAAGTCTGCCAGGCCTTTTCAGTTGGCTATCTAAAAACCACTCTGTTCTGCTCCCTTACTAACAGCTGTTGTTGTCCAGCACAGATAGGACAGCCCAGTCAGAAAGGTTACAGGAGGTAGTATTTAGGAAACCCTAAGCCGCTGGCTCAGGGCAAGGGCCAGCCTCTGGCAGCTTCCCCAGGGCCACACCACTTTACCCTATAGGCCCTCTCGTCCTGGGTCTCATCCTCTTTTCCATATCCTTTCCCTGGATTCCTGCCTTGTAAACCCTCCTCAAGGCCCAGGGCTACACTGCGTGGTGGGAAAATCCCTCAGAGGTGGGGAACTGGCCCAGCCAGGCAAGGACCTGCCCTCTGGGCTGCACCCAGCCTCCGTGTGCACCCTGCCCAGGGGCAGGAGACTCACCTTTTCATGTCAGCCACTTCTTCCCCTGCCTCAAGCATGTTCCTTCAGCCCTTCTTGGCCTCCCAAACCAGCCATCTCTAACAGTGGGCACCTCTCCCTCTCTTTCCTGTCAGCCTGGTGGCTACCGGAGATGGCAGGATACTGGCCTGACCCTTCCTTTGGATTCCAGAGCCCTGTGTTTGGGCCACAGAGGAGAAGCGCTGGGGAGCTCACTCTGCTCATGTTTTGGAGAGTGCTCTGTCTTGAAAAATAAGCCACCATCCTCTGCCCTCTGCTACTTTGGTGCTAGACAAGAGAGCCCTGGGACTGTCCCTCTAACCCGAAGTCCTGTGACAGCATGAGCCATAGGAACCAAGTACAGTCAGTGCTCTGTGTAGACAGTGCCACAGGTGAGGAGTCGGCAGGCATTTTCCACTTGCCAGTGCTCCTGAGCCCAAGCAGGGGCAGGAAGATGGGGGTTGGCGGGCTGTGGCAACGTGACCGGCACCCTGGAGGGGTGAGGGGACACCCCAGCTGTATTTGTTTCTGGGAGGTCAGAGGCCTTACAGCATGCCTCACCACCTGCAGCTTGAGGGGACAAGATGCCTATAAAGACTCAGTCACAGCCAGGTAACAATGTGCCTGGCACAGAAGGCCCACTGTAAACAACTTGGCCACATCCAGGATGCTGGCCCCTGCCCCTCCTTTACTCTGATGCCCAGAGCCCATGATCCCCTTTGACAACCCAGCAGCAGTACTGGTGTGGGACTTGCCGGGCACAGGAAGAAGGTGATTGTAGGGGCAGGGTGGGGCAGGAGCCGCTGGAGGCTGGGAGGAGGGGACTGAGGGCAGAGGGGCCCTCATCAGGCCGCCCAAGAGGCAAAGGGAGGGGAGTAGGAGTGTGAGCACAGACCCCTGTGGGGCGGCAAGGCAAGGATGCAGGAGCTGGGGCCTGACTCACTGGCAGGTTCCACCCCAGCACCACAGAGCGAGGAGCAGTGAGGGGCAGCACAGCTCTTCAAGTCTTCCTCTTGCGGCCCTTCAGAAGCCCCCACCATGGGGCCGTGTGAGTCCCTCCCCGGACCCTGAGCCCTGGCTGCCAACCGTCCTTATTCTACACAGAGCTACCAGGAGCCTTGGAACAGGCTGCCAGTACCATCATCCGCCACCGTTTCCTGGGCACTCACCGTGTGCCAGACAGTACGCCTGAGACCTCTGTGTACCTCGTTTATTCACATGTCTCTGAGGCATGTGTTACCATTTCCTCTTAAAGGGAGAAAACAGGCTGGAGAAACTTACACTGGGGTCTCGTGATGGGATGAGAAACAGCAGAGGCCGGGTCCTCGCACCAGGTACTTGTCAATCAGGTTTCTGTCTGCTCCTGGGTACTTGCCTCATCATTTGGACTTTTTGCCTAACATATGCTGTCCCCAGCTCCCTTCCGTGTAACAGGCGACCATCAGAGCCGAGGCTCTATACCAGATGGTGTTCGGAGGAATTCTTACTATCTGCCATTATAATCCCCACTTTGTTGATGAAAAAACTGAGACTCAGACTTATGAGGTATTGAGCCCAGTACCACACAGCTTGTAAGGGGTGGACCTGAGAAAGCAAACCCCGAAGCTAAGCTCTTCACCCCAAGCTGAGGCTTCCCATCCTCCTCCTGACCTTCCTGGGAGGCCCTCAGTTCATTTGTCCCTCTGCCCTCCATATACCTAAATGTTTCTGAACCACACATTGACTCTTTGGCATCCCTTTCTCTTATGGAGTCACTGCCATCCCCACTTAGCAAGCAGAATTATGGTCCTTCCACCTGCCCGTTTGCCTCCCCAAACACTGGCTCTCCTTCCTGGCTCTTGGTCAGAGTGTGTCCTTTGGTAGGGGCTGAAAGCCCATTCACCTTCATGTAAAAGAGTACAGGGGTTGGGGATTTAGCTCAAGTGGTAAAGCACAAAGCCCTGAGTTTGATCCCCAGCAAGCCCCCCACACACAAAATACAAACCATGAATAGCTAGGAAAACTCTGAGAAGGAAGAGTGGAGGATTGGATCAACTATATTACGATTCTGTATGGATTCAGCTTGGCATGACAGGAGCCATCTTGACTTGTAACTACCACAATTGCCCCAGCGTACCCCGGCATTGTTTTCCACCAAAGTATGATAGATAAAGTCATCCAAGTAATATGTGGGTCTTCATAGCCAGAATCTGTGTGGTGGGCTGATGTGGTTAACTTGAGCAGGAACACCCAGCTGGACTGAGTTGATACAGTTCTGGGCGTAGAGGAGCCACCTGAAGGTCATCGCCAACAACATATAAAGGAGAACAGGAGCAGAAGATGGCAGCCAGCTGTTTTCTGGGAGAAGCTCAGTTGTGGCTGGTTCTCCTGAAGGGAACTTGGCTGTTCTGGTTGCAGAAGGAGCTCAGGGCCTTGCTGTCGTTGAGGATGGCTGCTGTTCACTTCAGGGGAGCTCTGGTCTTCTCTGCTGTGAGTGTCGCACCCTGGCTCCAGTGTAGATTTCTTCAGCCTTTTAGTGCAGGCACAGACTTACATGAGACAGTGCCGTGGGCTCCCAGCCCTTGATTGGATCTTTCGGGTCTCCAGTGCATAGACAAGCATTCTGTACTCTTCCTGCATTTGGCTTGTGTGTGTGAATGATGTGACTTGTACTTGTTCTGTATTAAATTTGCTCTCTTGCAAACCATTGACTCTAGAAAAGTAACTACTACAGAAATTGGTACCGGAGATCCGGCATGGTGATACATGTCTGTAATCCCAGCACTTGGGAGGCAGAGGCAGGAGGATTGCTGAGAGTTCAAGGCCAGCCTGAACTATGTAGTGAGACCCTGTCTCAAAAAACCAAAAAAAAAAAAGAAAAGAAATTAAAGAAATTGGTACCAGAGAAGTGGGGTTCTTGCCGTGATGTTGCTTGGCCGTGTGGCTTAAAATCCTTTGGAATTAACTTGGAAATGTTTTGAGAGACCAGCCAAAGAAGCAGCCCTGAGGCACTCCACATTTATTATATGGGAGACTCTGGTCAGAGCCTGGAAAACCAGAGTAACTGATGGAAATGCTGGCGGTTAGGATGAGGCTTGGGAGGCCTCTGTTGAGAAGGACTGCATCGGCTGCCGGATCCCAGGTGGGAAATGTGTGCTTTGACAGAGGTTGGTCTGCGTTTTGCTTGTGTTTGGAGATACTGCCCGGGTGGCAGAAAAATTTCAATGCAGTCTAGTGTTGGGACGGTGGCATTGTTACTATTGAGGGCTTTTGGCCCCATCTATGTTGGCAATCAAGAGTGGAGAGCCAGCAGGGTGACTTGAAGCATTTGGCCAGGGGAGGCTGTGGATTGCAAGGATGAAGAGGAGAATGTGGTGTGGAGAAGAAACGGCAATGGAAAAATGACCTGAGGTCTTTGACCAGAAGGGAAGAGTGTATTTGGGGTACAGGAGATAATTAGCAGTGTTTCTTAGTGTTGCTGTGCTCTGTTGAAAGTTAATGGAAACCAAAAGAATTTTAAAATTTGTAGCCATTTTTAAAGGTGGATGCATGGTATTGGTACATTGCACTTTGTAAACAAATTTTTATTTTAGAACAAGCAAGAGACAGAATGGAGTTGTAAAGTGTGTACAGTTGTAACTTTTGCATACCTGTTTGTAATCAGTGTTAAGAATCCTTTGAATATCTGTTTCTGGTGTGGGAATGAGTGCACTAAGAATTGTATTGTTAATGTAAATCTGAATAGATCAAGATATGTTGACCCTTTATAAATCAGCCACTGGAGACTGTGGTTTAAAGAAATGTGTCTGGTTATCAAGTTGACCAGGGGTGGATTGTGGTGGACTTATTATTGTGGTCAACTTGAGCAGGAACGCTCAGCTGAACTGAGTTGGTGAGTTCTGGGCATACAGGATCCACCTGAGGACTGTTGCCGACACAACATAAGGGAGAACAGGAGTGGAAGGTAGTTGCTGGCTGTTTCTCAGGAGAAGCTCTGTTGAAGCTGGTTCTCCCAAAGGGAACTTGGTTGTTCTTGTCACAGAAGGAGCTTGAGGTCTTGCTGTTGTTGGGGATGGCCGCTGTTTGCTGCGGGGGAGCTCTAATCTTGATCTTTGCTGTGAGCATCGTATCCTGGATCCAGTGTAGATTTCTTCAGCCTTTTAGCGCAGGGCTCCCAGCCCTTGATTGGATCTTTTGGGTCTCCAGTGCATAGGTAGGTGTTCTGCACTCTTCCTGCATCTGGCTTGTGTTGTGCGAATGTTGTCACTTGTAAATGTCCTGTATTAAATCTGCTTTCTTCCAAACCACCAATACTAGAAAAATAACTAATACAATCTGGTTTGAGGAATGTGTCTGAATCTTTCATATTAGTTTAAGAAAAACCAGCTGTGTTCCATCCAAAATGAGGTCCCTTTCATCCTAACCCATATATGTGTTCCCCTTTCTGACTCAAATTACAGGGATCCAGGGGCTGGGGATTTAGCTCAGTGATTAGAGTGCTTGCCTTGCAAGCACAAGGGCCTGAGTTCGATCCCCAGCACCACAAAAAAAAAAAAAAAAAAAAAATTACAGGGATCCAATTGGTCTTGTTGCTGCCCAGGAGCATGCTTCTGTCAGTAAGCACCCCCAAACTGCACTGTGCTCTGTCATGGGTCTGCCTGCATCTCTGTCCCACACACCTTGAGCCTGGTCCACTGAGACTAGGTTGTTCTGAACAAACCCAGCACAAAGCCACAAGGTAGGCCAGCATGGACGTAAGACCCAGGGGCTTCTGTAGAGCCCTAAGGGGACAACCTGTGAGAGAGGGAACAGTCTGAGATTAAGAGGAACTATACAAAAGCCAGAGGAGGATGAGCAGTCTTGTAAATGGCACTGGGAAAATGAGCTGGCCATATAAAGGAGCTGATAATTTGTTTCCTAAGTGGCATGTAAAGGTAAACTTGAGGTGAATTAAAAGGTTAAGCCCAGAAATAAAACCACAAATGTATAAAGTAGAAAAAAATAGGAGAATATCTCTGTGAGCTATGGAGGAAAGGACTTCTTAAACCATATTTCAGAAACACAGACAAGAAGGAAAAGGGTGAAATCCATTCAGCACAGGACACATGGACAAAGGTAAGAGGCCAAGCAGGCTAGAAGAAGGTATTTGCAATGTGTAAAACCAGCAAGGGCCCAGGCTAGGGGGCGCACGCCTGTAATCCCTGCACTTGGGAAGCTGAGGCAGGAGGACTGCTGTGAGTTCAAGGCCAGCTTGGGCTACATAGCGAGTTCAAGGCCAGCCTGGACTACACAGTGAGACCCTGTCTCAAAAAACCAAAATAATAACAAAAAAAACCCCACCAAAATAATAAATAAATAAAAATAAAACCAGTAAGGGAGTATCTGGAATAGCTGAGGAACTCCTCCAGACTAAAGAAAAAGGCAGGAACCCACATGGATAAATAGGCCAAGTTGCTGAACAGGTCATTTATGGGTGAATAATGTATGTCCCTGTGTCCTCGTGTCTCCTCTCCCTGGGTACCCTCCCAGCACTCTGGGAGGCTGAGGCAGGAGGATCATAAGTTTGAGGCCAGGCTGGGCAATTTATCAAGAATTTATCTCAAAAGAACAACCCCTGAAACAAAGTTTAGTGTTCAGAAGTGACGAGAATAAGAGGAGAATTAGGTAGTGTTGAGACTGGAAGGGTAACTAGCTATGTACATTTCTTAGAAATCAAACTCCTCCCGGCAATATTATGCAGCAAAAGAATAGGACAACTCCTGCAGTATGATTGGACTGTGTATGGTCCACATATGGTTCTAAAAATGAACTTGGGGCTGGGGATTTAGTTCAGTGGTTAGAGTGCTTGCCTAGCAAGTGCAAGGCCCTGAGTTCAAGCCCCGGTACCAAAAAAACAAAACAAAACAAAATAAAAATGAACTTATCCTAGAATGCCCCAGATACTAGAACAGAAGGTGCCGTTAGCTTTTGTGGGCTGGCATTGCTGGCCGAGGGAGGAGTGTGTGTCACATACAGCATGGGCGCCCCTCAGGTTCCAGCCCAAGCAGGGAGAATGTGTTGGGCTGGGACCACTGCTTTGATCTCCGATGTCCAGGTGAGAAGCGTGCTCTTCCCACCAGGCATGTCAGGAGGAAAAGTATTCATTTGAATGAACTGGCTTTTGTTCAGAATTTCTAGATCATCCCTTTGACACCTCCTTCAAAATCACTTTATTTATTTATTATTATTTTTTTAAATTTTTACCAAGAACATGTATTGATTGGTACATTGTATACATAATGATCATAATCAACATGGTTATTTTGTACCTGTACATGTCAAAATCAATTTAAAACAAGTTTCATTTACACTCGATCTTAGCCAAAAGGCCGAGAAGCAATTAAAAAACAAGTTTCATTTAAAAGGATAAAATTGGCTTAATTTAAAGTGAAATTTAAAGGATAAGTGATTCTGCTCATCCTTTCTTTGTGGAATTGTAAAGTTAATCTAGCTGTCTTTTATTTAAAATTTTTTTCGATTGCCAGAAACCTCAGAGATAACTACATTTAAAAATATTACTTAGCTGAGTGTTTTGGCCTATGCCTGTAATCCCACCTCCTGGGGAAGGCTAAAGCAGGAGGGTCAAAGTTCAAGGCCAGCCTGGACCACTTAGCCAGACCCTGTCTCAAAATAAAGTAAAAGTTAAAAGACTTGAGGATGTATTCTTGTGGTAGAGCACTTACCTAGCATACTTCAGGTACTGGGTTCAATCCCTGGTATTGCCAAAAATTAATGAAAAATCAAAATGTTCCTTGATATTTATCTCTATGTGGCTATGCAATTCTGATAAAGCAACTTAAAGTATAGATAATATTGCCTAATTTTTTTCTCATTTTGTAATGCCTGAATTTAACAAACTATTTCATCATGTAATTCTTACAGGTTTTATACCGTGTCAAATTAGCGCCACACCCATTTTAAAATAGGAAACCTATAAAGAAAATCATTGTGATTGTGATTTTATTTTCCCAGTGATATTATGCAATCATGTGATTTCTGGTTATAATTCCTTTCAGTCTTTTTTTTTTTTTTTTTAGATTCATTTTTCATTCTGCATGGCAGAGCAACTTTCTTGTTCCTGTTTGCTTCCTCTTCCTGTTTCTCTTTCTCTTTTGGCTGCGGTCCAGTGCTTCCTTTGGGGTGTGCAGGGCCCCACGCTCGGGAGCGACGGGGAGCGGGGCGGTCTGGCTGCAGGCATTGGCCGATGGCATGATCAGGTTATTTGTGACCCATGTGGTTTGACTCACATTTTCCTTTCCTCCTGGTCCCGTTAGAACCTCGAACTGCCACCGCAGAGGCTATTCCAGAACAGCTTGGGGGTTTCTGAAAGCAGCTTCCCGCGGGACACTTTAGGAAATGTCCCAACATCACTGACATGCACGTCGGCGGCCGACCTTGCACTCCCCCGAGTCTTCAGCCGGCTCCTGACTCCCGGGACCCCCGGGGCGGGGCTGGGGGGGCTGAGGGGCGGGGCCGAGAGGGTTGGAGGGGCGGGGCTTAGGCGAGGGGCCGTGTTGCCGACCTCCCTGCTCCCGCACACACCGCCTTGGTCCGCCTGCGCTGCGCGTCTCGGTGAGTAGCCCGAGGCGGCTGCGCCCTGGGGGCAGCCGGCCGCGGGGTGGGCAGTGCGCTCGGCCGATGGGCCGTCGTCTGTGCCAGCGGCCCGGGCCCTGGGCGGCGGAGCGGCTCTCTCGCTTCCCTCCACGTGAGGCTCGCGGCTGCACCGGCGGGTGTGGGGGGGGCCGGCGGCTCTGCGAGGCCACCTGGAAACCCTCCGGAAGGTGCGGGGGCGGGACCCCAGCCCCTCGCAGGCTCGGGACGCCCGGGTGAGGTGCCTCCCACCTGCGGCGCCCTCGGAGTCGGCAGGACACGAGCGCTACGTGGCGGTGCCAGCGCCTCCGCGAGCTGGGAATTTTGTACAGGCACTCGGGCTGGTAGAAACCTCCTTGGGTGGCTGAATGGCTCGGTCAGACCCAAGAAGAGACCTGAAACCCTCAGCCGCCAAGTGGCTAGGCGGGCACGGGTCCATTCATTCAACAAAAAAGAATGTGTAAGCTGGTAGAGGCAGGTTGGGCCCGCGGAGGCGGCAGTAAGGGGACGCCGAGGAGCACAATGTAGGCCTCCGTAGGCCCCCTGGGGACCTCATCTGCACTGCCAGGAGTGAACGGGCCTGGCCCCCGCCCCTTGACTGCCCTTGCCCCGCCCCGCCGGGCTTCCTGCCCTTCCTGCCCTTCCTGGAGGCCTGCAGGAACGGTGTGGTTCTTTTATGGTGCTCAGTCTCCCCTCTTCTCCGACCCAGGGCAGACTCTGAGACTTGAGGGCTCTCCTGAGCCCGGCAACGTCATTTGTCATTTCGGGGCATTCTCTGAGCCAGAGGTGACTGTGGCCTGGCCAGTTGTTGCTGGGGGAAAGAGAATGGGATCTGGAAGCTGGGGAGAAGTGGGAGAGTGCTGGCTGCAGAAGTTCAGTGAGCAGAGCGCTAGTGAGGCTTTGTTGGGCACAGGAGGGCCGCCTGTGCTGTCTCCTGCCCGGGGAGAGGGGAGAGTTCGGCACTCGGCAGCTGGAGTAGAAGGCGCCTGGCAGCTGGAGTAGAAGGCAGGCACCTCACCAGCTGCGCTCCGGCTCCGGCTCCGAATACAGGGTACCATCGGGCGGGAATGAAGACACGGACTGGCTACTGTGCTGTGTGTTTGCAGGCCCTGTGGAGACATGTGGTCCCTTGCTGTTAGTTGGTCTGAAGAGTTTCGATAGGGCTGCAGAAAAGGCCAGAGAGAGAAGATGGGGACTCAGCCCAGGGAATGCTGGGAGTAGGGGAAGCTTGGCGCCTTGACTGGGATGCTCACAGCTTCGGAGGGCTGTGGGCCTGGCCCTGTCACTCCACCTGGCCTCACATGGTCACAGCCTGAAGAGCAGCTCCTTGTCTGCCATGCCTGGGTGGCTGTCCCCAGAGGCCACAGGGATCCTCGGAAGAAGACAGCTAAGTGAAGCCGAAGAGGAGGAGGGTGATAATCAACTGTAACATACAGAGCTTCCTGCATGCCAGGAAAAATGGATGTGTATTTTATTTTATTATTTTGTTGAGGTAGAGTCTTGCTGTTTCCCAGGCTGGTCTCATACTCCTGTGCTCAAGAGATTCTCCTGCCCCAGCCTCTTGAGTGCTGGGACTACAGGTCATCCCTGCACCTAGTTCCGTATGTATTAATGTACTCATTGGACATTACAGTAATCAGAAACTAAGTTAGTAGCCCCATTGTTCAGATAAGGAAGCCAAGGCAAAGAGAGTTCAGTAACTTGCCCAGTGTCACAGGCCAGGGATTCAGACTGCAGGGCCCCAGACCTGAGTGTGGCACTGTGCTGCCTGTATTCCTAAGCCTCTTGGCCGTTCTGGTTCCCAAACACTGCAGACCTCCATTGTGAGGAGCAGAAATGACGATGACCATCTCCCCCCCCCCGCCCTTTTTTCATTTTGGTGCTAGAGAGGGAACCCAGGGCCTGGCTCGCACTGGCCAAGTGCTCTGCCACTGAGCCCCTTCCCAGCCATCATTACCTTTCTGTGGAGAACTCCTCCCTTATTAGCCCCCGGGAGAGAGACAGGATGCCCAGTTACCATGCAGCTACTTGTGTATGGAAGAGATTGAAGCTCTCCGGATGGTGCCAAGTAAGCTCTGGGTGGGACTTTCCCCAAGAACCACCCAGCAGTCTGCTATATCCCCTCCGCCCGACTCCGTCTTTTAACTCCCCGCTTCTTCCTCTTGGCCCAAATGGGGACATTTCACATTGAAGACCAACACACTCATTTTGGTGCTGAGGATCAAACTCAGGACCTTGTGCTTGCCAGGCAAGCACTCTAACCACTGAGCTAAATCCCCAGCCCCAACATACTCATTTTAATGAACCACAAAACAGCCATTTCTAGAGGCACTGCACCTTGACAATTGAATTCTTGATTGGCTTTATGGGTGTTTATACCCATGATGTTTCCTCTAAAAGAAGCCACAGCTAAGATGAGGAGAAAGGACTAGGGATATAGCTCAGTGTACAGCAGTAGCCTCGCACATGGAAGGCCCTGGGTTCTGTCCCCAGCCCTAGAGTGGGGACAGAGAGGGGGGGAGAGAGAGGAGGAAGTGGTTTGCTTTAAAGCTACCCTCCCCCCTGGGTTATTGCAAATAGACACTCTTGAGTCCTCTGAGCTCTGGAGGAGAGTTTTGAAGGTAGAAAAGGCCATGTCTGGATCATAGACGAGACTTTAGAGAGGGTTGGTGCTTTTAGGCATGCAGGATAACCGAAAAGGTGTTCTGCCCTAGTGGGCCCCCAGTTCTGACCGCTGTACCATACTGTCTGCATTCTCATGGTGTGGGTGGCCTTGGTGGCTGTCATCGCCCCAGCGTGGGCTGCACCGAAATGAGGCAGCCACTACCAGGAAAGATGTCTGTCTTCCGGGTCCAGTCCGGTGCCAGGGATCACCATGTAGCTTTCTGCAAAGCTGGGTGTGGTGGTGCGCGCCTGTAATCCTGGTACTTGGGAGGCTGAGGCAGGATTGTTGTGAGTTTGAGGCCAGCCTGGGCTACATAATGAGTTCAAAGCCAGCCTGCACTATATAGTGAGATCCTGTCTCAAAAAACCAAACCCAACAAAACCATGTAGGCTTCTGCGAAGCTTCAGCCTGGTCTGGCTGGTCCCCCCAGCCTGCAGTTATCAGCTGCTTGCCATGCTGATTGTTGACTCATGGGCAGGTCTATGTATGACGTAGGCTCGGTTCCCTCATGTGCTTGCCAAACCCACTTTCTTCAGAGGAAGGAAAGTGAGTAGTTCTGTGGCTGGTGGGTGGTGCAGGCTGTCTCTGAGTTCCAGATGCAGTGTGGGTGGAGAGGTGGGGAGGCTCCGGCTTGCCACGAGCTTTTATCTGAGGCCAGCAAGAAAATTCCTGTACTTCTGTTATCAGGCATCTCTATGTTCCTGTTTGGATACAGAGATGGTTAATTATTTGGTTTAATTTGCATATACACATGTTCCTCATCTTACAATGGGAAGATGTCCTAATAAACTCATGGTAAGTTGAAAAGTATTGAAAAGACATTTAATGCACCTGATCTTGTCAGCATCCTAGCTTAGCCCAACCCCGCTCCGTGCGCACAGAACACTCTTACTGGCTTGCCATTGGGCAAAATCACCTAACACAAAGCCTATTTTAGGATAAAATATTGGCTATCGCATGTAATTTATTGAATATTGTACCAAGAGTACAAACCAGGATAGGTGTAAGGGTGTACGTTTTTGCCATCAGAAAGTCCAAAAAATCCTACAGCGGGGTTGATGGTATTTTTCACTTTAATTCTCCTGCCGACTCTGTGACATTTGGCAGCTCTGAAACATTGATGGTGGTGGCATTTCTTACATGTATGTGTGTGTCTGGACCAGTGTTCAGGTGACTGAAGCCCTGGCCCCGGGACATGTGCCAGGGGCTCCTGGTTGGGTCTCCACTCCCCAAAGCCAAAGAGAAAGGAAAGACCTTCTTTGAGTGGCATCACCTGTCAGCCCTCTTCCTGTTTTCCTGTTTCATCCCTTTTTACAAAGAAGGGAAGTGAGTTCACTTTGCAGGTCACAGCCAGATAGGACCTGTCTGCCTGCCGAGGCCATGCTCGGCTGGGAACGTGTGGGCACACGTGAATGTCAGGGGTGCTTCTCCGGGTTCAGATGCGTTTCTGCAGAGAGGGTTGGCCGAGGTCAGACCTGGGGCGCTGGGCATCTGTCCAGGGTTGGGGCGGTGGGGACTCAGCCCAGGGAGCCGAGCAGGAGTGCATGTGGCAGATGGGGACAGTAGACCCGGGTCCCTGTTGCTGAGGATCTCTGGTCCTGTGATCATTAGGCACCTCAGCTCAGCAGAAGGCCATTTGGGCCAATGCAGCACCCCCACCCGCAGCCTCAGCTTTAGCCATCTGTTACTGACAAGGGAGACTAAGTTAGATCTGCCATCAGCGGGGGCTGGGGAGGCCTCCACCCCACTGGCATCTCCAGGAGGAGGAGGCAGGCCCTGGGGTTCCAGGAGGACCCTGAACTTTGCAGGGATCCCTGCACTCAGAACAGCCCCCTTCTCCTGGGCCAGCTGCCTCTGTGTGTGGTGGGCGTCAAAGGACTATAGCCAGGCTCAGAACCATCTGGGGAGCCTGGAATCCATCCAGGCAGGTCCTCCTGGGGTTGAGGAGATAAAACAGCCTTGCCTAGTTCAGGAACTTTCTGGCAGGTGTTTCCTTATCCTGACCTGGGAAGGACAGTGTGGGGGTTCTTGCACACTCTAGCAGCTTGCCCTATTCTCCCCAATGTAGGTCACTGTCCCAGGTGAGGAAAGGACATTTCCCACCAGAGCTGGCGAGGCAGCCGACTGCCATTCCCTGGGGTAGGCCCTTCTGTCCGCGCTGGCTACAGACTCGCCCTGCTAGCTGTGGCCAGCCATGTGGGAGCAGTCCTGGGTCCCCCCAGGCCTTGACAGCATCCTTTTTTCCTTCAGGACTAAGCTCTAAAAAGAGGGCAGAGACAGAGTTCAGGGGAAGGGAGTGGGGCAGAGGCTCCTGCGGACACGCTCGGGTGGCCTCTAGGATGCCTGTCTCCCACCTCTTGGCCCATCTGGCCCACTCAGCATCCAGGACGGGCACTCAGGGGAAGCAGGACCCTGAGTGTGGAGGCCCTGAGCATCCAGGATGGCCCGCTTCTGAGGGCCGAGTGAGATGCTGTCCTGTGTGAGGCGGCCCCTCCTGCCTTCCTCCACCCTCCTCAGCTGCTGTTTTTATTTTTGTATTTATTTATTGCACTGCTGGGCATGGAACCCTGGATCTTATGGAAGCTACCTTTCCAGCCTAAAGGATATATTTTAAACCAGTATTATTTCACATAGCAAAAACTTACCAATCTAAAGTGTACAGTTCAGTGTTTTTTAGTGTATTCACAGCGTTGTGCAACCGTAGCCCCAGTCTGAGGTGAAAGCATTTCAACAGCCGGAAATGGAACTACTCGCAATCACCAGAACATCCCTGGGCCCTGGGCAGCCCTGCCCTGCATTCAGACTCTGAGTCAGCCTGCTTGGGACACTTCGTGGAGATGGAGACCTACTCTGTGCGGTCTCTGTGACAGAGCAGCATGTTTGAGGTCATCCGTGTTGTAGCAGATGTCAGTGTTTCTGTCTGTCTTTTACTTTTTTTTCCTTTTTCCTTTGTTTTGTACTGGGGGTTGAATTCAAGGCCTTCATACCATGGTACAATCACTAGCTCCCTCCTCTTTTTTTTTTTGAGACAGGGTCTTGTGTAGCCCAGGCTGGCCTTGAACTCATGACAATCCTCCTGCCCCAGTCTTCTGAGTGTTGGGATTACAGGTGTGTACCATCGTGCACTACTCTTTTTTAATTTTTTGAGACAGAGTCTCTCTAAATAGCTAAGTTGCCCTGCCCAGTCTGGGCTTGAACTTGTGATCCTCCTGCCTCAGCCTCCCACTGTTGGATTTATAGGCATATGTCACTTATGCTAGGCGGTCAGTCTACCATTGAGCTACACCCTCAGCTTTTGTCTGCCTCTTTGCTCTAGCCATCCTAGTAGATGTGAAGTGCTGCTGTTGTTTTGATTTGCATTTTCGTAACAGTGAGCGTGTTTCCCCTTGTGCTGGCGATAGAACCCAGGTGCCCTTGTGCTGGCTCCAGCCCCAGCCTGATCTTGAGTTGTTGCCGTTCTTTATAATGTGCTTATTGGCTCTGTGTGTGTGTGTGTGTGTGTGTGTGTGTGTGTGTGTGTGTGTGTATCTTCGTATTCTCTGGAGAAATGTCTGTTTAAATTCAGTTTTGTATTGGATTGTCTTATTGATGAGTTATAAGAGTTCCTTATGTGTTCTTTATATACATGTCCCTAGCCAGATAATTTGAAAATATTTTCCATCATTTTGTGTGTGCTTGCTTGCTTTTTTGGTTTTTTTGAGACATGGTCTTACTATGTATTTCAGGCTGTCCTTGAGCTCACTGTGTAGTCCAGGCTGGCCTCGAACTTGCAATCCTACTGCCTCAGTCTCCCCGGTGCAGGGATTACAGGCGTGTGCCTCCACGCCCACCTCACTTTCTTTATCTTTCAAAACACGAATTTATAATTTTCAGAACCCTGATTTAATCTGATTTTTTTTCCTTTACCATGTATGCTTAGTGTTTAAGAAATTGTTGCCAAATCCAAGGTAACAAAGATTTATTCCCGTGTTGTCTTTGAAGAATTTTATAGTTTTAGCCCTCTCGTTTAGTCCTGTCATGGAGTTTTTTTTTTTTTTTTTTTAATTTGCTGGGGATCAAACTCAGGGCCTTGTGTTTGCAAGGAGTCCTGTCATGAATTTCCGGTAAATCTTTTTGCATGATGTCGGGTAGTGACTCACTTCATACTTTCATTTGTGGATGGATATTCACTTGTCCCAGCACCATTTGTGGAAAGGACTGTTCTTTCCCGTGGCATTGGCCCCTTTGTCAAAGGTTAATTAATCAATTAACAAAGGTTTGCTCTTTTGGCTGTCATTTCTATTCCATTAATTTGTATGTTTATCCTCTGGCAGTAACACACTGTCTTAATGACTGTAGCTTTGTGATAAGTTTTGAAATCGAGAAGCATAAGCTCACTAGCCTTCTTCCTTTTAAAAATTGGCTAGTTTTGAAAGTGTCACTTGCTTTGCCATATGCATTTAGGACCCAATTTTCATTTTCTACAAAAAACAAAAAACAAAACCCAGGTGGGGCTTTGATGGAATTGCATCGAGTCTGCAGATCGGCTGGAGGCTATTACTGTGTTAATATGAAGTCTCCAATCCTTGGACTTGGGATAGCTTTCCACTGGTGCGGATCCTTACTTTAACAGTGTAGTTTTCATCCCATGTGCAAGTCTGATATTTCTGTATTAAATGTATTCCTAGGTATTTTAGTGTTCTCAATAACATTATGAATGTCACTGTTCGCTTAGTTTTATTTCTGGGTTATTTATTTTGGTGTGTAGAAGTGCAGTTGATCCTGCAGAAGCTCATGCCCTATAGCCTTGTGTTGTGCTCCTGTAAGTAGTTGCGGTGGTTGTTTATCGAGTTCTTGAGTTTTCTATATGGAAGACCCTTCGAATCTGGTGCTTAGACCTTCCCAGCTGATTCCAGTCGATGCAGCTGTGGTTGAAAACCACCGCGTTAGTAGATCAGTAGTTTTCATACCCTGCACAGTAAAGGGGAGGGGAGCAGCAGTCGTGTTTCTGAGGGGCCTCGCAGCATCGGGGAAGGCCGCAGGGGCTGGGCGCTCGGCCTCTGGAGCAGAGAGCTGGAATGGTGGATGCCCTGACTCCATTTCTCCCTTTCCTGATGAGTCTGTTCGGGCCGGGGGATGGACTGTGGCTACCGTGTATATTCCTGGGGAGAGTGTGCAAAACAGCCCACTGACAGGAGCGGTCGGAAGCGACCCAAAGGAAGAAGTCAGCTGAGTGGGGCAAGCTGTGTTCATAGAAGGGGTTGTTAGAGCAGGCCGGGTGCCCAGCGACCCTCGTGATCTAGAAACTGGTTCCTTCATCCATTAATTAGCTAGATGAAATCTCCGACATGTTCATTTTGTCATTTTATATTTGAAAGTTCAGGTTCAGTTTTTTAACAGTTGCCCTTTTGGGGCTGGGGATGTAGCTCAGTGATTTAGCTTGTGCTTGCCTAGCAAACACAAGGCCCTGAGTTCAATCCCCACCACCAATAAAAAATGAAAAAATAAAAAAATAAAAATTACCTTTTAGCAGTTCTGGAGATCATCCACCAGAAAGTTGACAGATCTGTTCTCTGTTGAGATAGATAACAGGATGATTGCTGGACTTTTCTTTGTGTCTCCAGTGTCTTTTGAGCTCAGTTCAGTTAAGGGTTCTGTGTACAGCGGGAAGAACAACTCTAATATCTGGGCTGTAAGTTTCTGTTTTCCTGTTCTTGACAAAAGCTGAAATTGTGGACCTGGTGCCAGAGGCTCTTTGTGTCTGTAAACTAAAAGGACTTTGCTTTTCCTTGTGTGATGATGGAAACATTCTTTAGTCAGTAAGGGTTTGGGTTATGGAGTGACTTAAATTGGAGGAGCACTGTTTCGAATGGCTTGTGAGTATTTATGGAAATCAAATATTTCTTTTTTGTGAGGGGGTTCTGGGGATTGAACTCAAGGCCTTGTACTTGCTAGGCAAGTGTTCTACCACTTGAGCTAATTCCCCAACCCCTTTAAATCAAATATTTCTATCACTTCTAGGAAACAAAAAAACTTCTAATAACTCAAATGCACTAGACTTTTAAAAAAATTATTTTTCTTTCTCTCTCTCTCTTTTTTTTTTTTTTGGTAGCATGTGCTCCATCACTGAGCTACACACCAGGCCCTAAATTTTTTTTTTTACAGTAACAAACTAAGAAATATTTTAAGGAGCTGGGTGTGGTGGCGGACACGTGTAATTCCAGCACTTGGGAGGCTGAGGCAGGAGGATCATTACAAGTTTGAGGCCAGCCTGAGCTACATAGTGAGTTCAAGGCCAACCTGAACTACATAGCAAGACCCTGTCTCAAAAAACCGAAAATTTTAAAAATCAGAATTCACATGATTAGGGTAAATCTTTGGTCAATGAGACTACATTAATAATTTGGGCTTTGAAAAAGGCTGTTTTCTTATTAGTACTAAATATAACAACAGGCATACATTTTATTCTACCTACTTCTCCCCTTAAACTTCTACAGGTTTATTTATCAAATCAGCTAATATTACTCTTACATAATGTTTAACATTATGGAAATTGTAAATTTGTGTTCAATTTAATTGAATAATTATTCACACATTGCTTTTATTTGTATTTGGTGCTGGGAATTGAACTCAGGGCCTTATGCGTGCTGAGCACACTCTGTACCACTGAACTACATCCTGGTCCAGAAAATGTTTCCTTCTGTTTGTGTTGCGGTACTGGGGCTTGAATGCAGGGAGCCCTGAGCTATATCCCCAATAATTTTTTTGTGTTTGGGGAGAGCTGGGGATCAAGCTCAGGGCCTTGTGCTTGCTAGGTATTATGGTTAGTGTTTAGTTGTTCCCCCAAAGCCTCATGTGGTCAGAGGTGGCTGGCTCTAGAGTGTGTGATTACTAAATTAGTCCACTGATTGGTTTGGTGTAATTCTGCTGGGATGAAGGATGTGATGCTGGGATTAAGGGTATTAGGATTAAGGGTGGGAGTGCTACCCACCCTAAGGGCAGACAGCCTGGATAAAATAGAAGGAACAGAAAGAGGCTTGTCTATCCCCTTGCTTGCATCCCTTGCTTGCCTGGCTGTGTTCTGCCTGTCTGCCATGCAACCCTGCCTGGGACCCAGCTGACTGTGGAGTGAAACCTCTACAAACTGTGAGCCAAACAAACCTTTCTTCACCTAACTTTGGGTGTCTGGTATTTTGTCCCAGCAACAAGAGAAAAGTAACTAAAACACTAGGCAAGTGCTGTACCACTGAACTAAATACCCAACCCCCCAATACTTTTTAAATTAAAAAGTGGTGCTGGGGGTTGAATCAAGGCCTTTGCAATAGCTACATCCCCTGCTTGCTTGCTTGCTCACTCGCACTCTCTCTCTCTCACTCTCTCTTTTTCTATTTTGAGAGTCTGTCTCACTAAGTCCCTAAACTGGGATCAAACTTGTGATCCTCTTGCCTCAGCCTCCCAGAGCACTAGGATTGCAGGTGTATGGCACCATACCTGGCTTTTATTTTTGAGACAGGGTCTCACTACTGGTAAGTCGCCCCCACACCTGGCTGGCCTGACAATGTTTTTATTTTCACAGTATTCCAAGGTAAACTTTTGACTGGCTGATATTAAATTGAGTGAATTAATGAATAATCATTGTATACCCATATTTTTAAGACAGAATACTGAAATGCTATTAGGCATAACTTTTAAATTTAAGTTCTCAAAAGATGTAATGTCTTTGGCTAGTGTTAGTGAATATGCTTTCCACTTTGAGAAAGTATAAAAGGGATATGTGTAATGAGAAGAAACTGTTAGTTGGGTACAGTAGTGTAGTACATATCAGTCATTGCAGCTACCGGGGAGGCTGAAGCAAGAGGATTGCAAGTTTGAGCCCAGCCTGGGTAACTTGGTGAGGCCCTATCCCACAGTAAAAAATAAAAAAAAGAGGCCCAGCTCAGTGGTAGTGGTAAAGCACTCCTGGGTTTAATCTCCAGGAAAGTACACACACATACACACTCGTTATATATGAGAAGTGATGGAAAAATATGGTGAATATTTAAAAATTTTTAAAATGCATTACCATACAAGACACATAACTATTAATCCCACCGAAATACCGCCCCCCCCCGTTTGATCACACTCATCCCAGCCTTCTTGCTGCGTTCTGAAGCAGTTCTGAGAGTCCTCTTTTGTGAGTGTCTTTAGTTGTGCTGTGTGGCTGAATTCACTCAAAATATTTCTCTTTCATGATCATTTTGACCTGGGGAAGCGCCAGAAGCCACACAGCGCTGGATCCAGTGAATAAGGTAGATGAGGACACATGCAGTGTTTTTAGAAGCCTGCCTTTCTCTCGATGGCCCCTGGCCCTGGCGTTCACCTTATTTTTGTTCATACCTCACTGTATGACACTCACTGTTAGGTTTGTATTTAGATGTCCCCCCTCACTGTATGACACTCACTGTAAAGACACTCACTGTTATGGTTTGTGTTTAGATGTCCCCCCAAAGCCTCATGTGGTAAGAGGTAGCTGGATCTAGGGGCTGGGGATTTAGCTCAGTGATTAGAGTGCTTGCCTTGCAAGCACAAGGGCCTGAGTTCGATCCCCGGCACCACAAAAAAAAAAAAAAAAAAGAGGTAGCTGGATCTAGAGTGTGTGACTACTAAATTAGTCCACTGATTGGTTTGGCGTGGTTCTGCTGGGATCAAGGATGTGACACTAGGATTAAGAGTATTAGGATTAAGGGTGGGAGTACTGCCCACCCTAGAGCCAGGTAGCCTGGATAAAATATAAAATACAGGAAGAAGCTGGTTAGCTGCTTGCTTGCATCCCTTGCTCACTTTGCTGCCTTCTTCCTGTATGCCATGCCACCCTGCCTTGGACCCAGCTGACTGCGGACTGAAACCTCTACAAACTGCGAGCCAAATAAACCTTTCTTCCCTAACTTTGGGTGTCTGGTATTTTGTCCCAGCAATGAGAGAAAAGTAACTAACACACTCACGAAACAGGACTTCCAGAGCTGCTTCAGAAAGTACCAAGAGCAATGGGATAAGTATCTTTGAATTGAAGGGGAATACTTTGAGGGAGACTAAAGGTAAGGTGCCTTTTTTGAATGATAATTTTTAAAAATGTGAACGTTCACTGCATATTTTGATCATACCTCAAATGTGTGCATGAACATCTGCTAAAATACCACGGATGACAGCTGTGACCCCCGCCCCGTCTCTGTAAAGTAGAAGGTACTTTGATTAAAAGCTATAATTAATAAAGATGACAGAAAATAATGCATATATATGCTTTTATTTTTTAAAGAAAAGGGGTAGGTTTTTCCTTATACTTTTTAGTTTCTAGATCTTCTTACACATAAAAATTGAGAAACCAAAAGGCTTAAGATTAAGTGGTTTTTATCTATCAGTATTTTCTTTATTTTTGTTTTGTTTGTGTTTTTTGGGACAGGGTCTCGCTATGTAGTTCAGGCTGACCTTGAACTCACTGTGTAGCCCAGGCTGGCCTCGAACTCACAGCGATCCTCCTGCCTCTGCTTCCCGAGTGCTGGGATCATAGGTGTGTGCCACCATGCTCAGCTATCAATATTTTCTGTGTTAGAATTAAAACAGAAATATTTATATATTTAAAATGGGGTCTTGCTGAGTTGCCCAGGCTGGCCTTGAACTTGAAATCCTCCCTCAGTTTTCCAAGTAGTTGATATTATAGGCATACTACTTTCAGTTTATGAAGTAGTTTTGACCTCCCAGATCCTCTAAAAAAAGGTCTCCAGCAACCTAGAATTTTGTGGACTGTACTCTTTGCTAAAGTGATTTTCCAGTCTATCAGAATATAGCGGGGGTGGGGGTAGAATCCAAAGCTTGGCAAGTGAATTTTACTGCCACGGTTTCTAATAGCGGAGTCTGAAAAGAAACTGAAGTATGTTACAATTTTGGCAAAGCTTGCTTGTTTTGATGGTCACAACCTTAGTTCATTCCTTAATGCCTTTATCCTCAAAATGAAAGATTGTCTACTTTTTGCACAGTCCACCTGGATAGCAGAGATTCCATGGAGAATAATTTTCAGTGCTTTGTGTTGACTTTAGTATAGCCTTGATTTGTGTGTGTGTGTGGTGCTGGGCGTGGAATCCAAGGTCTCAAACAGGCTAGCCAAGCACTCTGCCACAAGCCACATGCCCAGACCAGGGGAGACTCAAAGAACAAAGGTCCATCACTTACCAGAAGGGCCAAGGTTTATGAGTTTTGTTAATGGATAGCCAGGTCTCATATCTCAGGCCACATGATCCTATCATAATCGAGTGTCCTGCTGCCTCTGACAACACTTTTAATGTTGCTTTCCAAAGATTAGATTGTAGGTTTAGAAAAATATTTTTTTCAAGATTTTTGTTTTTTGCATCGCTGGAAATGGAAGCCAGCGCTTCACGCGTGCTGGGCAGCTGTTCAACAGTGAGCTCCAGCTCCGGCCCTTTCAGGACACCTTACCTGTGAAGATACAGTCCTGTCCCCTGGAAGATCTCACAGATTCGGTCATTCACTTTTTTAAATTTTTTAAATTTTATTTTAGTGGTACATTTTAGATATATATAACGACGATAATCATCATAGGGAATTTGTACCTGTACGTGATATATCTTGCTGCTTTTTTTTCCCCACTCCCCTGCCCTCCCTTCAACTCCTCCCCCCACACTATTTACAAAAGCTTTGAAAAAAAAAATTCAGTCATTTACTCTATGACAGTCCTGGGTTAGGGTGTGGTGTCGCCTAGAGTAGTTGCCTGTGTAGGCCCTTGAGTTCCACTCCCAACACCACAAAAAAAGAAAAAGAAATAGAAGCTTTTTTCACTGAACATAATGTCTTCAACGCTGTCTTGTTGTTACATGTCTTAGGATTCCTTGCTCTCCACTGTCAGTGTATGTCAGCTACGTTTTGCTTATCCGTCCATCCACTGATGGACATTGGAGCTGTCCCCACCCTCCACCTGTTGTGACGTGTGTACAGATATCTGTTTGAGACTCTTTCTCTTTTGTACACATACCCCGAAGCAGGATTCTAGGTCAAATGGCAATTCAGTTGGATTTTTTTTTTTTAGGTACTGCTATCTGTACCCCTTTTTAAAAACTAAGAAATAATTAGACAGGTTGATAGTGTAATTGGACGAGTCGATGCGAATAATGATGCTCGTGTATCCAGCTATGACAAGCTTGCTTGCTTCCTTCCTTCCTTCCCTCCCTCCCCCCTCCCTTCCTTCCTCCTTCCCTTCTTTTCTTTGTTTCTTTCCTTCGTTCCTTCATTCCTTCATTCTTTCATTCTCTCCAGAAAGGTCCAGGGCCCCAGACATGCTAGGCAAGTGCTCTACCATTGAGCTACATCCCAGACCTGTATTTTGAGACAGAGTCTCACTAAATTGCCCTGGTTGGCCTGGAACTTTCAGTCCTCTGGCCTCAGTGTGTCACCACGTCTGGCTTTTAAAGGAATTAAGGTT
>PVJO010003912.1:0-116217 GCA_004026905.1 Hystrix cristata | reverse complement strand
TTTTAATTCTTCTGGGAAGATCCCCAGTAGGGGAATAGCTGGGTCAAATGGAACCTCCAGTTGTAGTTTTTTGAGGAATCTCCATATTGATTTCCACAGTGGTTGGACCAGTCTACATTCCCACCAACAGTGGAGGAGTGTTCCTTTTTCCCCACAGCCCTGCCAGCATTTGTTATTGGTTGATTTTTCCATATACGCACTTCTTTCTGGAGTGAGGTGGAATCTTAATGTTGTTTTGATTTGCATTTCTCGAATGACTAGTGATGTTGAACATTTCTTCATATATTTATTTGCCATTTTTATTTCTTCATCTGATAAATGTTTATTCATTTCATTTGCCCATTTTTGGATTGGGTCTTTAAATTTGGGAGGTTTAATTTTTTTGAGTTCTTTATATATTCTAGATGTTAGACCTTTGTCTGATGGATAGCTAGCAAATATTTTTTCCCAGTCTGTGGGTTTTTGCCCTACTCTATTGGTGATTTCTTTTGCTGTGCAAAAACCTTTTAATAGCATGTGGTCCCAAGCACTGATTCTTTGTATTGTTTCTCGTGCAGTCTGGGTTTTGTTCATAAATTTTTTTAGAGATGGTATAAATTTAATAGGAGTTGTTCAAGGTATGCTAACAAGTCCCATCTTTTTTGGGAACTACTAGAGATTGAAACAGGGCCTTCCCACTGAGCTGAGTCCTCAGCCCTTTTTATTTTTTATTTTGAAACAGGGTTTCACTAAATTGCCCAGGCTGGCCTTCAATTTGCCAACCTTCTGCCTCGGCCTTCCAAAGGACTGGTATTATAGGTGTGTACCACTGTGTCCAGCTATAAACTCCTATATAATAAAGGACAAGGAGAACGTTAAAATCTGTGCATACAATGCTTCTTTTTTTGTTTATATTCTGAGACAGGGTCTTGCTATGTAATTCACACAGGCCTTGAATTCCTTATGTCGTCCAGGCTAGCCTCAAACACACAGTGAGCTTCCTGCCTCACGCACCATGCCTATGCTTTTTAGTTTTAAACACAATGCTTGCCAGGCATGGTGGCGCATGCCTATAATCCCAGCACTTATGAGACTGAGGCAAGTGGTTTGCTGTGAGTTTGAGGCCAGCCTGAGCTAAAAAGGGAGTTCAATGCCAGCCTGAACTACACAGTGAGACCTTGTCACAAAAAAACAACCCCCCCTCCAAAAAGCTTCCTACTTCCAATAAAAACACAACTGTTACACCAAAAGAGCTATAATTTTTCCACTTCATATTTATTAAGATCCATATAGTATTCTAGATAATTTTCCAAGAAAATTCTATCACCCAAATGAAGGTTCAACATTATGATCCATAATTATGTGCTTAGAGCAGAGTCACATGTCTGTTATCATAATGAAGCCAAGGATGCTGTTGAGGACAGCGGTTCTATTGCTAGATGTATGGAGTTTACTGCTCCCCTGAAATGAACAATTTGTCCCCAGAAGAGAAGATAGAGCCCCTGGAAAGCAAGGCTCCCCTCACATACAGGGGACAAGAAATTACAGGGTCAAGTGATACAAGAGATCAGAGTCTTGCCAACAGTTCACTCAGAGGCTGATGAGACAAGTGGACCAAGTGCTTCAAAATTAGGAAGAAAAAAAGGCTATTGTGACGGTCATTTTTAAAAATCTAACAATTTACTGAAAAAACCTTGCTAGAGTGGTACACTGGCAGCCTGGAGACCCCACAAATCATTTAACCCTGACAGCTTTCAGTTTTCTCTACTACAAAAGGATGAGGCTGAACTAAAAGAATCTCTTAGAATGTTTCTGCAATAAAATTTTATGATTCTCATCAGTTGTCATTTATTTATTTATTTGGGTGCTGGGGATCGAACTTAGGGCCTTACACTTGCTAAGCAAGCTCTCTACCACTGAACTAAATCCCCATCCCGAATCATATCTTTAAAAACCACGTTCCTTTGTTCTATCTCTACCTCAGCTCTTGACTCTAATCACACAGCCACTTTCCTAAATTAATCTCTTATTATTCTTTCAATATGCTGTTACAGAACCTATTAACTAGTCTCCTCATTTATATTCTTAGTCTTTTTTTTTGTATCAGATAATAAAGTTTAATATATCATATATCATCATTTTTCTGGGTACCTTTTCTTTTTTTTTAATTTTCTTTTATTTTAATGGTACATTTTAGATGTACGTAGTGATAACATTCTCATCATAGGGGATTTGCACCTGTGCATGACATATCTTGCTGCTTCTTTTTTTCCCATTCCCCTCCCCTCACCCCCTCCGCCCTCCCTATTTATAAAAGCTTTGTTTCCATTTTTTCCTTCCATTTCTTATTTCTCTTGTCCTCCATTCTGTTCCCCCTCCCTTGTTCCCTTTCCCATTTGGACATTTTCTTCCCTTTCCCAATATAATACATTTTAGTCTTTTTTTACACATTCAGTTTCACTCTTAGTCTTTAAATAACTTTCTTTTGTCCTACTGCTGCTGCAACCCTAACATGTGTCCTCCCATATTATCTCCCCATAGTGCTGCTGCAATAACCTCAGCCATTCTGCTCCTGCTAGTCTTACCTTTCCCTTCAATCCATTCTCTATGTAAGCATGGAAGTCACGCAAATCTTCTGCTACAATCCTTCAAGGACCCATCTTTGCCAACTTTAGGATAAAACCTGAACTCCTTAGTATGCAACATAAGGGCTTCTGTGATCAGGTGCTGTCTACTGTACTGAGTTAAGGAGTATGCCCTCAAAGTTTATGTCTACCTGCCTTCTGGGATTATGACCTTTATTTTGAAATAGTGTCTCTCTGAACGCAATCAGTTTAAAGTAAGAGCATCCTGGATTGTGGTGGATCCTAAATACAGTGACTACTGTCCTTATAAAGCAGAGAGGACACACAGGCATAGAGACATACAGAGAAGAAGGCCCCGTGAAGTCAGAGCCATAGACTAGGGCAGTGGTGGCAAGCCTGTGGCACACAGACCACAGTCAGCTGTTTGTATCACTGAAAGCTCTGAAATGTTCGCCATCACTGGATTAGGGGGAGGTAGCTACAGTCTAGGGATGCGAAAGGCCCCAGAAGCAGAAGAGGCAAGGATACACTGTCCTGCGGAACCTTTGGAGGGAATGGGCCCGGCTGAAACCTTGATTTTGAACATATGGTGGCCCTTGGAAACTAATATACCTACTGGTCCATAACAATACTTAATGACTTGTGATTCTCCCACACCTATGAGCCTTGGCACTTGTCCTGTCTTCCACCTGGAATTCCCTACCCAAATGTGTCTACTTGGAAAATTCTCCCTTTCTCGCTCTTTCTCTCTTTCTCTGCCCTCCTCTGTATACTACGGATTGAGCCCAGGGCCTTGCACATGCTAGGCAAACAACCCACTACTGAGCCATATCTCCCCAGCTCTATTGTCTAAATCACTACAGTACTTAATAAAACCTCTTAGAAGATAACTCGGAAAATAAACGGGTCAACTGTCAGAAGTGCTGCAAAAATAACTGGAAAAACCTGGGCCACGAAGAAGGGTTTGGGGAGCTGCTGAGAGCAGACTGGTATCTAGAGCCTATGAAACAGACACACCAGAATGGAAAAATACTTGGAACTAAATTTTATTATGAGTTAGAAGAAAGGTGCACTAACCTGGGGAGGGGACTGGTACAGGTTGGGATTTACCAGAACTCCCAAAGGCTCTTCAGAAGATCTAGCCAATCCCATCAGAGGCTGGTTCAAGGTTCCGTTGGCAATGGCCTGTATGGTCTCATCTAGTCTGTGATAACAAACCAAAAGGATGCAATAACTGTTACTGTCCTACTTACCACCAACATAAAATCCTTCAGTAGTAATAAAACTTGGAGGTCAAAGAGGAGTCCACAGACAACTGTCCCTCCTCCTCACTCCACCTTTCCCTTTGCACCAAGAATCCTAAGGAAAACAGGTCATTCGTCTGTGAAACAAGATCAATAAACAAGACCAGGAAAACTGCCTAGGAAAAGCCTGACCCCAGAAGAGCACTCTGCAGCAGCTTACCTAACCAACACGACCACACAGCTGCTCCCCTGACTCCTCACAGACCTTTACCCCTCCTCCATGCTAACCTCAATCTTGTCCTTGCTTCTAGGCTCACAAGTTGTAAAGAGGCCCCCTCCTTGCCCAACACAAAAGTGCTTCCTCCTTTCTGTAAGGTCTGTAGCACCTATGATCTAAACAATCAATGGATATGTCCCAGGCTATTCCAAGGTGCCTAAGGCATTGGCACTGGGACTTGGCTTTAAATCTATAAAACAATGTCGTAATTTTCATTTGAAGATTGTGGAATCCTACTGGCTTTTAAGAAATCATAGGTGTAAAGAAGATAATAGAGGGGATGGATAGGACCAAAGTATGTTACATACATACGCAAAAATACCACAATGACACCTAGGATTCTGTAAAACTAATGTGCACTAATAAAAACACATATATTGGGGAAAAAATGGGCATAGGTCCTGCAGGAACTCTATCTTATTCCATTCTATTTTCCAACAGTACTTGCTGCTGTATTCCATACCTCTGTTGGATGCTTGACAACCCCTCGTGAATGATGACAATAATCCTGAGGGACATCATAATGAAAAGCTTCTAAAAAAGGGGAAAGCTGAACCGACCTTTAATTCAAATTGCATTTATTAGAAACCTCTTAAATGCAACGCAACTTATGGTGGAGGTCATGGTTCCTGACTTTAAGCAGCGTTGAATCTACATGGCAGGCTTAAGAGAGCTACATGGATGATGAACCACACCTGAAGGGTGTAATAGTTACTGGGAGACACACACAATCCACCAAGGGAGAGACAGATATTGAGTGACAGTTATTGGGGGAGAGATTTCCAATAGAGGAAAGAACAGAAACAAAGGCAGAAGCTAAAAAAAGTACAAGACTTTGAGTGAAACCTGGGTGAGGATGGTGAGATCTGAAAGGGGGATAAATCTGAGATATAGTAGGCTGGGTAAGTATGTCCAGAACATGAGCATCTATAAAAGAAACAACTCAAATAGCTAACAAATATTTTTTTATTTTTTTTTGGTGCTGGGGATCAAACTCAGGGCCTTGTGCTTAGAAATACATTTTAAAACACTCAAATTTACTAGCACATACCAAAAGCAAAGAAATATGAATAAAAATTATGATGAAATGCCATTTTTCATGGATCAGAAAACATTTTCAAATATTTTCAAAAAGCTGATGACAAGGGAGAGAGGAAACAGTCGTGCTGATAATGTGACATGTAACAGTTAAGTCAAAAAGTATGCACAAGGGCTGGGGTTTTAGCTCAGTGGTTACGGTGTTTGCATAGCAAACACGAGGCCCTGAGTTCGAGCCCGAGTACCAAAAAAAAAAAAAAAAAGTATGCACAAGTCAGGTATCGTGGTGCACATCTGTAATCCCAGCACAGGATGGCAAGTTTGAGCCTACCTCAGGCAACTGAGCAACTTAGTGAGACCCTCCCTCACAACAAAAAACAGAAATACAAAAACTACAATGATGGGTATCCATCATTATAAATTTGTCCAAAGTTCACAACACCATAGAATTTTTTTCCAAACCTTTAAATGGACAACAGTGAATCCTAATTTTAAGCTACAGTCTTCTGCAGTACTCAGTTACCATAACTCCATCAGGTGCAGTAAATGTACCATACTAGTGGGAAACGCTGACAAGGCAGGAGGCTGTGTGTGTGAGGCACCAGGAGTGTACGAGCCATCGCTGTGTATCTCTGGACTTGAACTTTTAGTCCTCTTGCCTCAGACTCTCAGAGAACACACATGCGCCACTACACCCAGCTCATTGATCTGTTTTTGTATGCAAACTGTATCTTGTTTTAAACGTTTTTTTTTTAAGTAATAGTAATTATTTAATACAAGTAAGGACAAATTCTCTTCAAAGTTTATTTTCAAGATTTACTTAGCTGTCATTTCATTTTCTATTCCAAAGAAACACTGTTTTTCTTATTTTGGGGTGCTGGAGATCAAATCCAAGTCTTCATGCACACCAGACAAGTACTCTACCACTGAACTACATTCCTAACCCTAAACATTTTAAATATTTTCATTTATTTTTTTTGTGGCGCTTGCCTCGCCATTATTTGGGGGGTTTTTTCGTTTGTTTCATTTTTGCTGTTGTTGTTGTTTCTTTGTTTTCTGACTCTTTTGAGACAGGGTCTCACTATGCACTTCAGGCTGGCCTTGAACTCATTTTGTAGCAGCCCAGCCTGGCCTCAAACTTGCAGTGATCTTCTTGTCTCAGCCTCCTGACTGCTTGGATTACAGACATGTGCCACCACACCCAGCTGTGATTATTTTTATAATCAAGAAAAACAACAGGTCCATCAGAGAGGAAAAACCCTTTCACATCAGCCTGCTTCTTTTTTTAGACCCTTCAAGGTATTGCCCACTCACCTGCTGTGATACTCTTCTAATGGATTTTCTTCTTCCAGGATCTTCCTGCCTGCAAAGTCAATGGTGATTTTCTTAGAAAGTCGAGAGGCATGTCGAAGTTCCCTCAGCTCTTCCTCTTGCTTCTGCAAGGTTTCCCGCTCAATTCTGGACAACCACTGGTTAGAGTCACTGGCAAAGTAATCTGACTCATCATCAATGACTTGGGTCCTTCGAATGCTAAGATAAACAGAAAAAAGAACACGTGGCAGTTAGGTTGCCTGTTGATAAATATGGGGAAATACGGATGGGGAAGTATTTCAAGGACGCTTACACTCTTGCTGCTCTGGAGGTTACTATCTGAGATAGAGAAGCCCAAGGTCACAGCTCAGCTCCTAGAACTACGTATTCTCAACCTAAGGCAGGAAAAGACACAGAACTACAATTCATCGTCATTCTATCTTTCAGCCTTCACCTTCTGATAACCAAGTTCATGTTTTGGCAACTTACTCATATCCTAGTCCTACAATCCAATTCGGCCTATTTGCTCACTGGGATTCTACCCTGAAATCTAGTGGCTTAACTGTTTACTCTTATACAGGCATAATGAAAATTGTGAAATCAGATTCACATATTGATTTTGGTTTTTCAGGACTCAGCTGGAATTAAAAGACTTTATCATAGAGTGGGAAGTTTAAGGGGACTCAGGAGGAAGCAGGCCTGGAGGAATACACCTGTAATCCCAGCTAATCAGGAGGCCAAGGCAGGAAGACTGCAAGTTCAAGGCCAGCCTGGGCAACCTGTCAAGACTCAGTTTCAAAATAAAAATTTTTTAAAAAGGGTCTGCCAGGCATGGTGGAACATACCTATAATTGCAGCACTCTTGGAGGCTGAAGCAAAAGGATCACAAGTTCAAGCCTTGCCTAGGGAATTTAGCAAGATCCTATCTCCAAACAAAAAGTTTACAAAAGGGCCGGAATATGGTTCTGTGGGAAGGCCCTGAGTTCAATTCCCAGCACTGCAAAAATAAAATTAAAACATTAAAAAATAAAGAGAGCTGGGGATGTAGCTCAGGGGTAGGACACCTGCCTAACATATACAAGGTCCTAGATTCAATCTCCAGTATCATTTAAAAAAAAAAAAAAAAGAAACAAAAGAAAAAGGGCCCAGAAGGAAACTGTAGTCTAACACCAAAAAGACCAGCTTCAAATCTAAATACTGAAACAGATGCCCTTGAACATGCCAAAAGAGCAGCAACATCAATAGGGAGAGACCTTCTTCTAGTTTCTATTTATCAAGAGATGCACTGCATGTCTAATGATATGTCTAATGATAAATGAGTAGGTTGAAATGTGATACTTAAAGGGTGACTTGGTGATGGGCTTTCCTAAGGACGAGCTTTGTAAATTGTATCTCATGTATTCATAGCATAGCAAATGGTTTGGAAGAAGCAGTTGTGCCTCACTAAAAGATTATGCCTTTTGAATGGTATTCCTTATGCTATCCCAGAGGCAGTTTATTTTCTCTTTTCTTTTTTCTGGTTTTTGAGATACAGTTTTGCTGTATAGCCCAGGTCAGCCTTCAACTCACTGCGTAGCACAGTGTGGCTTCAAACTTGCAATTCTCCTGCTTCAGCCTCCTGAGTGCTGGGATTACAGGTGTGTGCAGCATGGCAGTTTCTTACTGATAGTCCAGAGCCCACTCAGAAGTTGGCTCATGTAAGGGGCTTTAAGAGTCATGAACCACACACTGACATTTCAGTCAGTGATGTACTACGTACACAGTGGTGGTCTCATAAGATCATGATGGAGCTGACAACAACAGAAGTAACATCGTTACTGTCAGGACATCAGTGGACAGCACATCACTCGTGTGTGCTGATGCTAATGTAAAGAAACCGACCGGACTATCAGTTGTAGAAAATTACAGCACATGCAATTATGTATAGTCTATACTTGATACTGATAATAAATGACTGTTACAACTTTATACATTCACTAGGTTATACTTTTTATCATTACTTTAGTTTTTGGTACTGAGGATTAAACTCAGGGCCTTGAACATGCTAATCATACTCTACCACTGAGCTACACCCTCCTCCCTTATCATTATTTTAGAGTATACCACCTCTACTTAAATAGAAGTTTACTGTAAATAGTATGCTATGTTATGCCAGCAGCAGTCTCCTGCATCTCATGTTTACAGTATCTCATTTCCCCTTGTGCCTGATTTAATCTTGTGTTTTGTTCATCATGGCCCTAAGAGCACTGTAGGCCATGCCATAAATATATACACCACATCACTTAGGCAGTATGAGCAGACCTGCAATGTTTGAACAATGAAACTGCCTAATGACACATTTCTCAGAATGCAGTACAATCATAAAGCAATCAGCGACTGTACATGTTGACTAAAGGAATAACTGGCTGCAAGTGAAACAAGTGGAGAATAAGTCAACCCAAATCAACTGTCCAGGGGTACATAAGTATTTGCCAAGAACAAAAAAACTGCTACAGGATAATATTCTCTTAGTGAAAGTGCTTATCTTATTCCAATATGGATTCAAAAACAACATGCAAACAGGAGGATCACTGCAAGTTTGAAGCCAGCCTGGGCTACACAGCACGTTCAACGCCAGCCCAATTACCTAGTGAGACCCTGTCAACCTGTCTCAAAAACAAAAAATCAAAAAACAAAAAACAAGATGTAGGTCTGCGAATATGGCTCAGCGTAGGGCACTTGCCAAGAAGCACAAGGCCCTAGGTTTGACCCTTAGCACTGCAAACAAAAACAAGATGCAGGCCTGCTATGTAGAATATTCAGCTGTCCTTTAGCTGTAAGTCCTTCCATACTCCACCCTGAGAGGATAGCAAGTTCCAAAATAATGTTTTAATGGCCAGAATCCATGGATTAATGTACTCCTTAGCACTTGTTATTCTAATTCTATCATACCTAGTTCTGTCAAACTCTAACAGTTTGTCTTTATGCTTGATAGCCTTCTCCAGTCCAGACTTAATTCGAGATTCTTGATGAGGAAGAAGGTCCTTAGGAGAGATGTCCACCTTTCCAGAATTCTCTGTCCCTGAAATTCGATAAGCAAATCAAGTAGTATCAACACATAGTACACAAGAGTTGCGTTACTGTACGACAAAGAACAAAACATGTGAAGATCTGATCTGGTCTGAGGGTCTAGAGCCTTCATTTCAACAGAAAACAACCAAGTACAGATGCCAGACCTAACTTACAAAGCATCAAATGGTGCTTGACATACAACAGGTCACCAATATAGGGCCTTTTTCTTAGAGAAATCTGGATCATTAAAGGTACCAAACAATTTAACAATACAACATAAAAATGCCTTCTAGGGCTGGTGATGCAGCTCAGCAGTAAACACTTGGAGGCCCTGGGTTTGTTCCTCAGCACCACAAACAAAAGCCTTATAAATGAAAAACTTTACTAAATAGGGCTATCACCTTTATTTTTATTTTTGGGGGGAGGTGCCACTGAGCTAAATCTCCAACCACTGGCTATCACCTTTCAAAGTACTTTTATATATGAAAACTAAAAACTAATGGGAAAAAGATTTCAGGAAAGGCACAGGAATATTTAAATGTGAAAGCACTTAATACAAGGTATTTAATTATCACAATAATCCTACAAAACATTTTGCATGAGGTTGAGGATTTAGCTCAGAGTTCCTGTATTCCCTTTCCTCAGCTTCCCTTAATGTCAGTATTTCATCTTATAAAAAACATAGTACAAAGCCAGGTAGGGTGGTGGATGCATGTAATCCCAGCACAGTGGGAGGCTCATACAGAAGGATCAGCCCCACCTGGGCAACTTAGTAAGACCCTGACTCAAATTAAAAGATTAAAAAAAAGGCTAGAGATATACCTCAGTGCAAAATTCCTGGGTTCAATCTCCAGTAACACACACACACACACACACACACACACACACATACCCTCATAATACAAGTATCAAAACTAAAAAATTGGGGCTCATGGTAGAGCTCAGTGGTTGAGAACATGCTTAGCAAACCCCAGTACCACAAACCCCCCCAACTAAGAAATTTACGTCGGTAAAATAATACTAACTAAATTACAGACTCTTTGTATTTAAAATTTTTTCATTAATGTCATTTTTCTGTTCTAGGACCCAATCCAGGATCTACATCACATTTACTTGTCACATCTCCATATTCTGTCCCAAACTGTAACATTTCTTTAGTCTTCCCTTGTCTCTCATGATCTTTCAAATTTATTACTCTTAAATTTTCAGCCAATAATTTTAGCATTCATCAGGGATTTTGCCAGTAGCAATTACTACTGTGATGTTCTGATGGCAACTTTCTATTTTCCCCGTTTCTTGTATTTTTTTTCCTTGTATTTTATTAATCACAATTCTTCCAAAAGAGCTGCCTCTTCTCAATAACCTGAGTGCTGCACGCATCACTCTCAAACTAACAAAGGATGAGCCAGGTTTGACAAATTATCAGCATGCCCACAACAGCAGAGATCACATTAGCTGTGCAAAAGCACACCAAATGCAAACTTTTACCTTTCAATAAAAAGCTGTTTGCATCACTGAAAAACAAGAAAGAGTTGTCTTTTTTCTATTTTCTAGTTTATCCAGTTATTTATATGAGCACGATCTCATGTGTATTCATTTTATTCTTTGGGTTACAATCTAATACTGTTATTATTCATTTTGTTGCTCAATGTTATGTGGCTGTACTAATAACTTTAAAAAAAATAGATGCTTGGGCTGGGGATTTAGCTCAGTGGTTAAAGCGCTCGCCATGCAAGCACA
This sequence comes from Hystrix cristata, assembly GCA_004026905.1. Taxonomy (NCBI): domain Eukaryota; kingdom Metazoa; phylum Chordata; class Mammalia; order Rodentia; family Hystricidae; genus Hystrix; species Hystrix cristata. Next base: position 104,992 of record PVJO010003912.1, on the reverse strand, counting down.
AGGACCGGAGTTCGATCCCCAGCACCAAAAAAAAAAAAAAAAAAATAGATGCTTATTGAGTAGATGAGCAAATAAACTGTCTTGTACTCTGTGTTACAGGAAAGAAAAACAATCAGATACAACAAAATATACCCAATCATCACCGTGATTTAATGAGAACACAGCAGTCTACCTGACATGAGCTTCTTTAGCAGTTTCTGGCTCTTGTTTGAGTCACGCTGTAAAATATCTCGTTCTTCATGAGTACATACCTGTAAAGTAATAAGAGATATGAGCCAATAAATTGTATCATTGGCTTGATATACTTTCAAAGCATCTCAAATTAGTAGAGAGTACCTTCAAATTATACATATGACAATAAAATAATGAGATTACTGGTGCTTTGTTTTCCAAAATGTCAAAATGTATGCATCACACTAGTTTCTGCCCGAAGTCTCTTTGCGCTGCTCCCTTTTACAAGCCATACAAAAAATTTACCTTGTATCCTTGCATGACCCGGTAATTTAAAAAAAAAAATCTAAGCTACTTTCAAAGGGCAAATACTTGCCTCTGTTGAGAACACTGGAAAAATCATACAAGACTTTTTGTTAGAGCCAAAGCAAATTACAGTGCCATTAGAGAGAATTAGTCTAGATTTATATATATATATGGGCAAAGATGTACATTATTTGTTTCTGTGTGATGCTTGAGGTAGAACTCAGGACCTTGGGCATACTAGGCAAGAACTCTACTATTCTTGGAGATTCAGCTCAGTGGTAGAGCTCTTGCCTAGCAAGCATATAGATCCTGAGTTCAATCCCCAGCATCTAAAAAAAAAAGAACTCTACTATTGAGCTATATTCTCAGCCCAGTTATATATATTTTGTTTCTTTGCTTTCAAACACTACCTATTGGTAAATACATCAAGAAAAAATTTTTAAAAACCAGATAGCATACTCTGGTTTCTCTTCAGATCGTAAAAACCAGATAGCATGGTGGGACATGCCTGTAATCCTAGCACACTGGGAGACTCAGGCAGGATTGCAAGTTCAAGCTCTGCCTGGTCAGTTCAGATTCTGTCACAAAAATAAATAGCTCCTTTTATTATGAAATTACTGCAATTGTAAGATGGGCGCTGAGAAGGGGTTCTATAGAGCTTATAAAACTGTAAGACCTCAAGGGTTAGGCATTTAGCTCAAGCGGTAGAGCACTTGCCCAGCAAGCACAAGGCCCTGACTGAATTCTATCCCTAGCACCCAAAAACAAAAACCAAAATAAAACAAGAAAAAACTGTAAGACTTCAGCCAATCTGCTTTTGCATTCATCTTTTTCATGAACTGAAGGGTCTAAGGGACCTGAGAGAACACTGGACATCCTAGAAGTTGCCTGAATGGCAATAGACACTTCCTGCCAGTGGTGAGGTGTTTCTCCAGAGAAAACCTCAAAGGGAGGAGATTTACTACCATGTGATGAACATTTTATAGGTAAAAGCTATAGTTTTTAGGTCATTCACTGTCTATCAGTTTATTCTGAGTATATGGAACAATTAAGAGCCCCACCAGAGATGAGAAAATAAACCAATACAAAGGGATGCCTTTACCAATATCAAACGCCATTGCTTCTGCCTGTCAGACCGACTGGCCAGGTAAGCTTTCTAGTTAACTCATTACGGTTTTGTGGGCAAGTCATTACTACTGCTACATTCTTTTTTTTTTTTTGGTGCTGGGGATTGAACTCAGGTCCTTGTGCTTACAAGGCAAGCACTTTAACCACTGAGCTAAATCCCCAGCCCTCTACTGCTACATTCTTGAAGTCACACTCTCAGACAAAGCAGAGTTTAACAGGTAGTGTCCTAGAAACAGAAGCTATAATGACTGGAGGATTAGGGCACAGTGGCTCAGTACCCTAGGGATATGAACCACATCTGAAGATTCTGACAAAAAATTCTAACATTTCAGGCTTTACGGTTTCTTTGAATTCAAGTTAATCCAATACAGACTTGGCTCCTTCAACTATGTTCTTTGCCTTCTATTTTTTTTTTTTCTTTTTGGTGCCGGGGATCGAACTCAGGGCCTTATGCTTTCTAGGCAAGCACTCTACCACTGAGCTAAATCCCCAGCCCCTCCCTTCTTTATTAGTAGGTCAAAGAGCTAGGCTAGAACTTCGGGTTTCAGACTAATCAAACATCTAGTAGAGTTTACTGGACATCTTAAGGAAGAACTTTACTAAGAAAAAAAGAAATTACTAGGGATCTCAATGGCCCTGTGTACTAAAGCAAAGCTCGGTAAAACAAAATAGAAAACCAGTTTACCAGAGAGCCACAGAATAAGCAGGGCCCAGAACCCTCTTGTTCACAGACAATCCGCCCACAGATCAGACAGTTATTGATGAGCTTGTGCTTCTGGCCCAGGCAATCACAAGGGTGGCGACCAGGAAGCAGGACCGCAAGCTTGTCTTGTCCCTCCCTTGTGTATAAGTTGACAAACTTTGTCTTCTTCTTTACAGAGTTGCTGTTTTCTTGTGCCTAATTGTACAAAGACAACACAAAAACATGAGATGATGACACTGCAAAGAATCAAGGGGGGAAAATCCTCAGTTCTGTTCAGCAATGACTTGTACACTCTCCAAAAATCAAAAAAGACGGGAGAGGAACACAAATTACCTATAATCAAGCACCTGAGAAAAGGCTATGCTCTAGAAAACTAGCTAATATTTAATTAACTTGCCCTTTCTGCTAGTAGCTCTCAGTTAACCCTGTAGCTGGTGAAAGCTAAATGTCAGACAAAGCTGTTTATTGAGCATCTTAAAACACAGCTAAATTGGAGATCAAGAATCCCTCTAAAAGCACATGACATTCAGCTGGGTGTGGTGGCACATACTGTAACCCCAGCACTTGGGAGACTGAGGCAGGAGGATCACTGTAAGTTCGAGGCCAGCCTGGACTACATAGTGAGACTCTGTCCCAAAAAACAAAATAAAACAAAAAAGAAAAAACAAGAGAACAGTTCGTTAAGAAAAAAAAGATGGTAACATACTCTAATGTCCAAAAGTTGAAATACAGACAATATTAAATAGAAGTCAATATACAGTGGTACTTCAGTTCATGAACTTAATTTGTTCCACAATTCTGGAAAAGATGGCCATGTTCATATTTGTGCAGAAAAGATGGCAATGGTCATGCTTGTCACCCAGTGCAGAGTTTGCAAACAAAAACAAAATTTTGCCAAATGCTTCTGTTTGAGAACCAAATTGTTTGCCAACAAAAGGGTTCATGAACCAAGGTACCACTGTACATAAGAAAGAAAAAAAAAAAAAGAAAGAAAAACTTAAACTGAAGATTTTATCTAATCTAGTGGCTTGCCATTTTTTAAAATTAGTCAGTATTTAATAACTGACTCTCAGGGATGTCAGTGAGGGGAAGATCAGAAATGTACATTTTGACTCCCACTAAAGCATCCAGTTATATTAAAACAAGGTATCTGAGGAACTATAGGCTGTGCTTTGATGGGGTCTCTTATTCATAAAGGACAATAAGTACTGCCAAGGAAGAGGATAGGGAGACAGACACAGAGGAGTGTTAATAACAGGTCACCCCACAGCTTACAACCACTGACTAGATTCTCCCTGTGTTTAAAATAAAATCCAAATTGCTTACAATGACCTACATACAGTGCCCCTGATTTCATCTACATTCCTCTGCTCCTTTGGTTACTATGCCCTAGACACAGCAGCCTTCTGATACTGCCTAGAACACTTTCCTCCATCTCCTCTTTGCACTTACTACTCCTGCCATCTGTAGTTCCTTAGTTCATCTCTGTACCTAACAGCTTCTTTTCAGTGCTCAAGTCTCAGCACAATTTCTCCCTCTCCGTGAACACTCACTGAATTGAGTGTTCTCCACCAATTACTTCCTATCACACTGCCCTTTTTATTTCTATCATGGTACCTCTCAACAGGATTATGTCTTGTTTACTTGCCAATCCCTAAATCTATGTTTTGCATACAGCAGAGATAAAATAAATATTTCCAAATAACTACATCAATTGCCAGTTTAAGTCAGATCTGTCTAGGGGCTGAGGATTTAGCTCAGTGGTTAGGGTGCTTGCCTAGGAAGCACTAGGCCCTGAGTTCAATCCCCAGCACCCAAAAAAGACAGATTTGCCTAAAAGTCCAAAAATGGAAATCATATGATACTTATTACTTGTGGATCTAGATCTGTGAATCTACCTACTTATGAAAATTTGTAGTACAAAGTTAAGAATACTCAAGGAACTCTGAGGATCATTCATGGGCATGTAACATGTCAAAAAATTTAAGTTCCTAAATGTGTACAAGGGCTGGGGATTTAGCTCAGTGGTTAAAGTGCTTGTCTTGCAAGCACAAGGACCCGAGTTCGATCCCCAGCACCAAAAAAAAAAAAAAAAAAGAAACAAAAAACTAAATGTGTACATTTCCAGGTAATTGGCCTTCATTTCAGCTTTCACATCATAAACAAGTGTCTTTTTTGTGATCTATTTGGTGCCACATTTTTGTGCTTTTTGTTGGTGATTTCACTACTGAAACGGCCTCCACACATAATGCTAACATGCTCTCTAGTGCCACTAATTGTGAAAGGGTGTACCTTACAGACAAGCTGCAGACAGGCAGGAGTCATAGGCAGGAGTTTGTCCACTGTGAGTTCAATGTCAAGAAATCAACAGTATTTTTAAAATAAGATGTCTTCTAACAGAAACACACATAGATTATGTATTGATTGGTTGATAAAAATGTGATCAGAGGCTCACAGGAATCTAGTTCTAAGGCTTTATAGTCACTAATCCAGTAAACTTACTTTCCAAAGTTTTGCTTTTAGGAAGTACAAAACACTCATAGACAAATACAGGCTCAGAAACATGTTAGGTAGTCATAAACTACTCTTAAAGCATCAGGAGATATAAAAGTAAATGTTGGGGCTGGGGATTTAGCTCAGTGGTTAAAGTGCTTGCCTACCAAGCACAAGGCCCTGAGTTCGATCCCCAGCACCAAAAAAAAAAAAGTAAAGGTTAGGGGATGGGGATTTAACTCAGCGGTAGAGTGCTTGTCTGGCAAGCGCAAGGTCCTCAGTTCAATTTTCAGCCCTCCAAAAAAAGAGAAATGTTGCAAAGTGTGGTGGTGCACGCCTATAATCCCAGCACTTGGGAGGCTGAGACAGGAGGATCACCATGAGTTTGAGGCCAGCCAGGACTACATAGTGAGTTCAAGACCAGCCTGAACTATATAGGGAGACCCTGTCTCAAAAACAGAAACAAAAACAACCCAGGACCTCATGCATGCAATGTACAACACACTGCCAATGAGCTACAACTCCAGCCCAATCATTATTAATTTGTAGAGCCTTCCCTACCCAATCTAGGAACTCAAGAGTCAAGCACAAGTTTTACTTTATAAAACCTACTTAATAGCAAATATCAAGGCACCCTTTCACATATTAAGGGTCATTACTATATATGGAAAAATACAAAAAACCGTCATATACAAACAGTATGTCATCATTACTTTCTCTCCTTAAATTGGTACCTTTACCCAAAAATTACTGTTTGTAGACCAAACTGTACATTTTGTTCTCTGAAATGTATCTGTCACTTCCTCTTTTCATATAACCAAATAATGCTTTACTCTGTATCCGTGATGGCGAACCTTTTAGAGCTTCCAAAACTGCCTGCTACGGCACGCATATCGTAAGTCTGCCACCAAAGGTATAAGCACTATACCTTATTCCACTATAAGCACTTACCTTGGCCAAATCAAAAGGTGTTTTGACCTCTATGGTTGTGTCAAGTTCAGCAATGGTAGGAACTTCTTGTTTGTTTCTTCCTTTCCGCCTACCCCGCTTTAGCTGGTCTCCTGATCTCTGCCCATCTAAAATTTCTTTCAGGAATCACACACACAAAGATATAGACTGATGACACCAAGATTTATTAATGAACTTCTACAGCTAATAAACAGAAAAAAATGCTTCATATTTAGAGTCAAGACAGTCAAGCTGAACTGGAATTAAATTTAAACCATTATTTTTAAGATTGTAGTTAATGACGAAGAATTCCAACAAATGCTACCGGCATTAAAATCTGATATTTTAGCCAGGCACGGATGCACGCCTGTAGTCCTAGCACTCATGCGGCAGAGGCAGGAGGATCACCATGAGTTAGAGGCCAGCCTGGACTACATAGCAAGACCCTGTCTCAAAAATAAAATAAAGGGCTGGGGATTTAGCTCAGTGGTTAGAATGCTTGCCTTATAAACACAAGGCCCTGAGTTCGATCCCCAGCACCAAAAAAATAAAAAATAAAAAAAAAAATCTGATTTTTGATGACATAATAATGATCATGACTTAAATCATTTAATTTGGTATCCTTTATATTGTTTACATAGATACCTCTAAGGTGTTACTCATACTATAATCAGCCAACATTTTTCTTCCATTCATTTATACATATAACTGACAAATGTGTCTTCCTCAAAAAAATTATTATTTTGTGGTACTGGGTACTGAAGTCAAGGGCCTCACACCTGCTTGCCAAGAGCTCTACCAGTTAACTATATTCACAGTCCCTGAAAAACATTTCTTTAATTCATGTAAGTTTCTTAAATTATTATAGGGGGGTGCTAGGGAATCAAACTCAGGGCCTTGCGTTTGCTATGCAAGCACTCTAACCACTGAGATAAATCCCCAACTCCAGTTTCTTAAATTATTTTAAAGCCACCATTTATATCTAAAAAATTATTTTTGTGATATCTAGTAACTTAAAAATGTCTGAACTAGAAATAAAAACAAAACAAAAAAAAGTCTGAACTAGATGAATATGGTGTCATGTATTTATAATCCTAGCTACCTGAAGGTTTGGGCAAGAGAAATGAAAGTTCAAGTCCAACCTGGGCTGTCTACCAAGACTGTTTTTCCAAATAAAATTTACAAACGAAGCCGGGCATGGAGATAAATATCTGTAAGCTCAGTATCTTAGAAAGCTGAGGCAGAAGGACTGCAAGTTCAAGGACAGCCTGAGCGCTTAAGGAGAGACTCTGTCTCAAAATAAATAATTAAAATTGGGCAGACACATAGCTCAATGAGAAGGTCCTGGATTCAAACCCTAGTATCACAAGAAATAAATAAATAAGACCTGGAAGTGTAGTTCAGCAGGAGACCATTTGGGCAGCATCCACCAGGCCCTCGGCTCAATCCCCAAGTTCTTCAACCTGATCATTAATAACAATATTTAAACATTCATCTCCTTATATTAACTTACCATCTTTTTTGAAACACTGCTGCAGAGGATCAGAAACTAACTCCTGATTGTTCATTTGCCATTTGGTTATAAGATCTTCTATGAATTGACCTTTTTTGCCCTCATTTCCCTGGAGGAGGTCCGTCACATATTCTCGTATCTCTTCCGCACTCTCAATTGACAAAACGTACCTCAAGAGGTAAAGATATAAACTATTGAAGCAAGGATAGTTTACACTGTGTTTTTCAATAATTATAATGGAATCGAGGTAAGAAAAACTATTAGCACTAGGATGCAACTAAATGGTAAAGCACGTGCCTAGCACATGTGAGGCCCTGGGTTCAATCCTAGCACCAAAAACAAAACTCATTAATCTGTTAGGAGTGTTTATATTGAGCCATGGGCTATGCTAGATTCAAGCACTATAAATTTGATTAGGGCACAGACCCTGATTTCAAGTAGTCCATAATCTAATCTTCATCTATATTCAGCCATTTACAGTTTCTCTGTATTTTTAGAACTGAATCAGTGTTCTGAAGGGTTCTAGAGCTATTCTTAACAAATGAATCCAATCCTTCCTCTAGGTACACATCCATAGTCATATTTCCCTGGAAATAATACAAAGTACCTCATCTTAATATTATAAAATCTAAATTTTCTCTTATTTTTGCTAAAGATATGTATACTACAAACTAATCAGTAATTCAACATTCTTTTTTTTTAAATTTTATTTTAATGGTACATTTTAGATGTACATAGTGATAACATTCATCATAGGGGATGTGTACCTACCTGTACATGATATATCTTGTAAATCAACAGTCTTAAAAGCTATAAGTCAAGATTAGTATCACAATAGTTTTCTTCTTTATCTTTTTCTGGGTGCTTTTTTTTTTAGTCTTCTACAGTGAACATGTCTTGTTAAAAAAGAAAAAAGTAGGCTGGGCATAGTGGTGCACATCTGTGACCCTGGCATTCTGGAACGCCGAGGCAAGAGGACTGCAATTTCAAGATCAACCTGTGCAATTTAGCAACTTAGCAAGACCCTGTTCCAAACTTTAAAAATGAAAAAGGGCTGGGGAATTTCACTCAGTGTGAAGGCTCTGCTCCAGGCCCAACACGGCTTTTTAAAAAAGTGATAAAAATAACATATTTAGATATAAAATCCTCATGGTGTTATAAAGATTTAAGAAACTATTATTCGGGGACATTAGTACAAGATATAAGAAAAATTACTACAATACCATTACATCTTATAAATTAAAAAGAATCACACAATTGTCCCCAATATATGTACTGGACTTCTTGTACAGTGAAAGAATTGCAAAATTAGGATCAATAGGAACAAACCTGCACCTTGTTCTCATGAAAAGCATCTTTTAATCATCAGATTTAAAGAAAAAAGCCAATAGCTTTTTTTTTTTTTTTTTGTGGTACCAGGGATCGAACTCAGGGCCTCATGCTTGCAAGGCAATCACTATAACCACTGAGCTAAATCCCCGGCCTAAAAGCCAATAGCTTTTTAAGAATTATATATTTTAATCACCTCAATCTCCAAACTTACCAGCACCTACCAAACAATTACTATAAAAGACAGAGCTATAAGGGATCTCCAAGGGTCACTAATCCAGAGTTTTCAAACCATCAAGTAAAAAGAATTCCAGAACATCTGAATAAATGTCATTTTAACTATTTAAGAAAGTATAATGAAGAACACTCATGCAAACATGTCATATACCAAATCTTAACAAAACAGAATCAACCAAAACATTACATCATGCAGATTGTAAAATAAGGTTTATTTTGCTCTGTGTACAGATCTTAATCTCCTATAAATATGTCAATGATCAGGAGGTTAATAGTTTGACGCTATTTTTAAAATTCAGGCCACTTGTATAAAATTTCTTCGAGTTAGTACACCCTTATAATACTCTTGGTAATTCTCAATTAAATGTGAGACCAGGCACAGCAAATGCTTTCATCACTGAGCATAACAGCCTGCTGTGCAACCATTAGTGAATACTTAATAATAGGTTCAAATAGTTTTACATGAGAGGTAGCTTTAGTGTTTAAAATTGCAATACTCCTTGTCTACTTAAATTTATAATTTAAAAACCTAAAGCAGGTGTGCAGCTATACTTAGTGTTTCAACTTTAAAACAAAAATTTATCACTCACTTTCAATGGAGCAGACAAATGTTCAACAGTAGAAAATCTGAGTTTGCAAAATAAGTTACTACTCACAAGAATCAGAATTTTCTTAACGCTGTATAATCAAACAATACAATTGGATTCTAAAACTGAGAAGACTGCATCTTTCACCCCATCTCATTTAAAATTGTTCATTCAGCCAGGTGTGGTGGTGCACACCTGTAATCCTAGCACTCAGGAGGCTGAGGCAGGAGGATGGTTGTGAGTTGTACTCAGCCTGGGCTACATAGCGAGGTCAAGGCCAGTTTCAGCTACATAGCGTGACCCTGTCTCAAAACAAGAATAAAACTGTTGATTCATCAAAAACAGCCTCAGGGCCAGGGATGAGGCTTGCCTGGCATGCACAAAGCCCTGGGTTCAATCCCCAGAATCCCCCGAAACAGTAATAAATTACCACAAATTTAGTGGCATAGCAACACAAATTTATAAACCACTGCAGTGGCACACATCTGTAATCCCAGCTACCCATGATGCTGAGGCACACAGACCACAAATTGGAGGTCAATCACTGGCAACTTAGAGTGACCTTGGGTCCAAGTAAAAAACAAACTTGGGAGGCTGATACAGGCGGATCGCTGTGAATTTGAGAGCAGTCTGGCCTACGTAGTGAGTTCAAGGCCATCCTGAACTATAGTGAGACCCCATATTAAAAAAAAAAAATCCTCGAATAAATAAATAAATAAAGGGGGGGTGCCAGGGATGTAGCAAAAGTCCTGGGTTCCATGCTCTGAAAACCACACACACACACACACACACACAAAGTACCTCAATCTTTTAAAATACTGAGTGATTTTACAATGAATAATGTGAATAAACTTGAATTAACTTCTATTCATATTACTAAAAGCCACTTTTTTTGCTGGTTTATATTGCTAAGTCTCATTATTTCACTTGACAGTATTCAACTTTTTTTTTAAGTTTGAAAACTGCTGTACTCAATTCGATTTTGCATTTAAAAAGTAAAGCCGAACCATATGATTTGTCTTTTTTTTTTTTTTGGTAGTCTACTGCACTGTTTCAGAATATCCTTTAAAACAGGCTCTTAAAAAAAAAAAAAAAACAGGCTCTTTTAACTCTTTCCTTGCCGACAAATCTATTTTCTCCCAAACTCAAAGACTTGCATTCCTACAAACAGAATCGAAATTTGGGTTTTAGTGTATGTGCTGCCGAAATGAGCATTGAAATTTGTGTGCAAGTTTTGCTCCTCGCCTGAACACTGAGCATTTCCACCTCTGCTTATTCTTTAGAGGTGCATCCTTTCCAGTAAATAGTCCAGTGTCTCAAACCTTAATAGGTATCCTTTATTCTGTGCTCCTACATTTTCTACTTCACTCACAGCACTCATCCACGCGATATAATCTAATTGTCACGATAGTCTTTGTTGCCCCATCAGAGTGAACGCTGGTTAATTGGTCAAAGTGGATATGAAACATGCTATCTGTATTTCATAAGAATTTTAATGCACTAATGATAAGCTTTGTTAGTGCATCCTTTCATAAATGAAGAAACCAAGGTACAGAGAGGGAATTTAAATTGCCCAAGGTTCCAAAAGTGGTAAAAGACAACAGAAAGTAGATCTTGTAACTTGAGAGTCAGGAACTATTTACCATGTCGCCCCGTTTAAATCCCCAGGTCCTACTTGACACAACTCAGATTGAGAAAACTAAAAGGTTCAGAGTAAGGAATTTCTGGAAAGACAATTTGACTTGCTCCTTCTCTCCAGAGTCTGTTAAGGAGGAAAAAAAAAAAAAAAAAGAAAGAAAGAAAGAAAAAGAAAAAAAAAAAAACCGGGACAGTCTTACAGGGTCTGTTATGGATTTGCCGTTCTCCTAGGAAAATCAGGCCCCACTGACATATTGTGGAAGCTGCCACCTTTTCCAGAAGATTAACTACAAAGGTGGAGGCCCCTATAGACCGACGGCAACCCTTTTATCATATCTCGTCTCTCAAGTTTTGACTCCCCCCCGCCCCGCCCCGCCCCGCCCCGCCCCGGCTTCCCTGTTCGCTCAGCCAGGGCACATCCCACAACTCCTTCCAGCCTCGGACCCGAACCAGTCTTACTGCATGATCTCCTCGCTGACATCCAGGCCGAAAGTTTTCCGCAGCTGCTGGGTGCACCAATGCAAGAGGGGCTCCCGGGACCCCGCCCCGGCTACCGCCATCTTCTCCGGCCGGAACCAGCTGGGAGGCACAGGGTCTAAGTCCAGCACCGGACTAGTTCCCTTCGCAACACCGACCTCGCTCACGTAGGTTCCGCCTCCTCGCGCCGCCCGCCCGCTGGCTCCGCCTCCATGCAGGTCCCACCCACCTGCACAGGGTCCGGCTGCGTCCAGCTTTGTATAGCCTCTCAATCGACGCGTGATCGTTACATGTAAAACTCGAGGAACGCCATTGGCAGTGTTGCTGAGAAGACAGCCCAGATACCTGTAAAAAGTACGGTTTAGAAGAAATAAGAAAAAAAAAAAAAAAAAAAAAATAAGGAACAGTATCCTGAAAGGTGACAGTACAACTTAAAATCCGATGTGTTGGGTTTTTTTTTTTTTTTTGGTTCTGAGGATTGAACTCAAGGTCTTAGAGTTTGCAAGCAAACACTCTACACTGAGCTAAATTCCCAGCCTGATGCGATTTTTGTGTAAAACTTTTAAAGCAACTCTCTAAGCTGTTAGTAAGGTTTCTGTTCATTTTTGCTTCGGTGAGGTGGTTATTATTGATATCTCCTGTAGTTAAATACTGTATTCACATCTCCATTTCCCCACCACTCCCAGTGTTGGGAATCTAAACCAAGGCCTGGAGCGTGCTCGGGAAGCTCTGCCGCTGAGCTACACGCCCAGCTCATAATTTTTTTTTTTTTTTTTTTTGTGGTGCCGGATTGAACTCAGGCCCTTGTGCTTGCAAGGCAAGCACTCTAATCACTGAGCTAAATCCCCAGCCAGCTCATAATTTTTTGAGCAAAGTTTTTTCCAGGACGATCACCTTCAGCAAATGGGTACGTGTGTGTGGTGTGTGTGTGTGTGTGTGTGTGTATGTGTGTGGTGTGTTAACAGAACAGGTGCTGGCTCTGAAGACCTTCCACAGGAATTCTGAACCCAAGATGACAAGACTCAAAGGATTTCTGCAATTTTCCACTTCACTAAGACAACAGGCTGGGAATATTTAGCCACGCTTTTGTGGAAAGGATGTCTTCTGATTCATGGCTGGTGGCGTTTAATTACTTTTTTTTTTTGATTTACTGGTTCTAGGGACTGAACCCATATATCCCAAACCCTTTTAAAAGTTTGTTTTGTCTATTTGTTTCTTTTGAGGCAGGTTCTGGCCAAGTTGCCCGGGCTGGCCTTGAATCTGCCATCTTCTTACCTCAGCCCAGGATTCTATGCATGCTCTACAAAACTTGGCTCACCTTTACAGATTAAAAGTTCTTTATTCCTTAAGAAAAAAAAAAAAAGTATTGCTGGGGATTTAGCTCAGTGGTTCGAGTGCTTGCCTCACAAGCACGAGGTCCTGAGTTTGATCCCCAGCACCAAAAAAAAAAAAAAAGTAAAAAGAAAAAAAAAGTACTTTATTCCTATTGGGTATTTACACAAAATTAATATATTAAATTGGATGCTCTTACACCTTTTTATGGGCATGCTTTCATTTGCATTAATAATCAAATGTAGCTGGGGATTTAGCTCAGTGGTTAGAGTGCTTGCCTAGCAAGCACAAGGCCCTGAGTTTGATCCCTGGCATAAAAAAAAAATTATCAAATATAAGTATTGATTTACATTGAGTTTATAATGTCTGTGTTGTCATTAATTTGGAAAATGTGTGATTTCCAGCTTTTTTAAAAGCAAAATACTGCCAGGCGTGGTGACATATGCCTATAATCCCAGCACTTGGAAGGCTCAGGGAGGAAGATCACAAGTTTGAGGCCAGCTTGGGCCACATAGTGAGTTCAAGGTCAGCCTGAACTACCTACCAAGGCCCTGTCTCAAAAAACCAATAGACAAATAATAAATAAATGAAAGCAAAATATTGTGTTAATTGTACAAGTTTTCTTTCTTTGCAAAAAATGGATATATTTATTACTAATAATAGCATCTCCAGCTGGGCAGGTGGTAAGTACCTGTAATCCCAGCACTTGGAAGTCATAGCAGGAGGATTACCATGAGTTAGACGCTAGCCTGGGCTACTTTGTGAGCTCAAGTCCAGCCTGGAGTACATAGAGAGACCCTGTCTCAAAAAAAAAAAAATAGCATATCCAAATCATTTAATGTATTACCTATGGAAATACTCAGTCCCATAACTGAAATATTAACTTCTTGAAGACAGAGACTATTCTCTAAGTCCTTTTGCATATTAGAACTTAATACATTGTACATACTACGATGAAATGACTAGGTCTTCAAGAATAACATCAGTATTCTTTTTTCATAATGCAAATTACTGAATGTTACCTCTAGTTTGTAATATGTATAATTTTTCTTGTGTGTGTGTGGTGCCGGGGATCGAACTCAGGCCCTTGTGCTTGCAAGGCAAGCACTCTAATCACTGAGCTAAATCCCCAGCCCATGTAATATGTATAATTTAGTGCCATTTACAATCATTATCATTTATTAAATTACATTTCTACCTGAGCAAATAAGCACAGTCACTTAACATGTCTTAACAGTAGGCATGGTGGCATGCCTGTAATTCAGCACCCAGGAAGCTGAAGGCATCACTGTACTTTTTCCCTTTTTCTCTGACATGCATCCTTCATTATTATTAGTGTTAAAAAGACATATGGAGTCAGGCGTGGTGGTACAGGCCATAATCCCAGCAGTCAGGAGACTGAGACAGGAGGATCACCATGAATTTCAGGCCAGCCTGGGCACACAGTGAGACCCTGTCTCAAAAAAGTAAAACAACAGTGATAACAAAAAAACATATAGGGATGGGGACGTATACCTCAGCGGCAGAGCAATTACCTAGCATGTCTGAGGTCCTGGTGTGAGCCTCAGCACGTGGGCACACACACACACATGCTGGCACATGCACAATACTACCGTAGAATGTAGAGTGCTCTTATATGAAAAAGTAGAGTATATTCGAAATTCTTTTTAGCTATTTACTTGGCGTGTAGAGTAAGAGACACGACTGACATGTTCCACAGGCAGTTCTGATCTCTGCAGGAATCTGAGATGTGAGTTCTAATTAAACAATTCAGACTTGTATAGAAAGGACACTAACTGAAAAGGAAATAGGGACTGTAAGCAGCAGCCGGCTTTGATATGGGGCCTGGAGACAACAAAAGAATACCCTGAGGCGTGTTGATTTTCTGCTAAGACTGTAGCCACAGGTAAATTATCACTATTCTTCCTACGTCATGTTAGTTAACCTGGTGTCCAAATCCTTTAATTTTATTACAATGGAGTTGATTCTGTTAAAGTACTGAGTAACTCTTCTTTTTAATACAAAATTCTTTGGAGAGAACCAGCGCTGTACTTTCACTCCCAGGATTGACTTTCAGGTGACCCAGTAACCGAATACGTCTCGCAGGAGTTCATCTGAGCAGATCCGATGCAAGATTTGAGAGTGAAACTCACTCCCCAAGGGCTTCACAATTAACAGCACAGGGATGGAAAATAATTACGATCCCCTGTTCTAGTTTTGTTCGCCGAAGCTAGGACTGAGTTCTCAGCATACTTGGCAGATTTTTTCCAAGAAAGACATTTCATTCTTTTTACGTGTACATGTAGTATACAACTGACCCAGTTTTTGTTTAGTCTCACATGACCCTAAAGACATCGAGGCCTGTAGATAGGTTGTATTAGTCTTCTTTCCCCCATCCCATAGAATTGTTTTGGAATTAATGATGGATATGGATAGAGCTCGTGCCTGGGGTATTAAAACTCTCGTTTTATTTATCTTAATGTGCGTCAAAGAGTTCGCTTAATTTTGGTCTTCCCTTCCCAGAATTAATCATTATGGATTTAACACCACGGTGATTTTGGAAGAGACGTTGTAATGGTCCCTTTACTTTTTTTTTTTTTTTTAAACCAGCGGGATCACTTCTGTGGTTGAAAATGTGGGCGCCCTGACCCGCCCCCTGGCGCGGGTGCCAATCGCAAGGCTCTGCGCGTTGATGGACTGGTCAGCCAGGCCGTGAGCCTGGCCGCTGTCACCGCGGGACCCTGCGATTGGCTCGTGGGGAAGGCGCGGAACCAATGGGGGTCACGGCTCACGAGAGCGGACGAGCGCGGGAAACCGCCCCTTATAAGCGGAGGCGGGAGAGTCCTTTTCGGGTCCTTGTCCAGCGAAACACCCTCGTCCCGGAAGTCAGTGTGTTTCCCTCGTTTCCTCGCCGTCTAACATGGTGCGGACGAAAGCAGACAGTGTCCCGGGCAGCTACAGGAAAGGTGAAGCGATCAGGCGCGGCATGGGGTGCGGGATAAGGGAGGGAAGCCCTGGCTCCCGGACTCTGTGGGCCCAGCTCGGCCCAGGTCCCTAACCTGAGTGAGGAAGCTGCGGAGAAGGCCATCCGGTTATTGGGGACCCTGGAGATGTCTCCTCTGTGCCCCTTGGGCTGGAACTGTCTAGAAGGTGACTCGGTGTCCGAACCTTCGTGCCCTCCTGCGGAACACCAAGCCTCAGCCCCAACTTTGTCTTTGCAGTGGTGGCCTCTCGAGCCCCCAGGAAGATGCTGGGTTCCTCCAACTGTGCCACTAATTCTACGTCGCTTTCGTCCTCAAGGAAAGGTAAGAAGCACCCCGGAACTCCTGGAGTAAC
The DNA here is from genome assembly GCA_004026905.1 of Hystrix cristata. Lineage (NCBI taxonomy): Eukaryota > Metazoa > Chordata > Mammalia > Rodentia > Hystricidae > Hystrix > Hystrix cristata. Next base: position 88,794 of record PVJO010003912.1, on the reverse strand, counting down.
AAGAATCCTCCTAAAAGGGGCTGGATCAGAGCCTGGTGTTATCTAGGAGGGTGAGGCAGGAGGATCACACGTTCGAGCACAGCCTGGACAGTTGAGAGTCGCTGCCCATTCATTTATTCATAAATAAATAAAATTTGTAAAAGGGTTGGAGATGTAGCTCAGTGCCAAGGCCCTGGGTTCAATCCCCAGGACCACAGAAAACGGCGGGGGAATCATCAAGCCTGGCACCACAGTTCTGACCAGTGATCCTGACTCACAGCAGTATTTATTTTACTTGAGATCCTCATGCCGAAATTTCTTACTTGCCCTCTAAAGGGGATTTGGCCTTTTGGGTGGCTGGGGTAGAAGTGGAGGTCTCTTGGAAGAGAATCTCAAGCTATTTTCCAATCGATTTTTTTTTTCTTTCTGAGTTTAGTGTTATTTCTCTTAATAATGACAATTGTTTTATCTTGTAAAGGTTACTTAAGTACTTCCTCAGCAGACTTAAGGTATTGACTGACAGTACTAACCACATTGTCTTAGTATAGATTTTCTGTTCTTTTTTGCAGAAAAAGGCACATGGGGATTGAACCCATGTCCCTCCCACTGAGCCAGGTCCCTAGCCCTTTTATTTTTACTTACTGCATTTTTGAGACAGGGTTTTGGTAAGTTGCCCACATGGAACTTGAACTTGAGATCTTCCTGCTTCAGCCTCCCAAGTGATGGGACTGTAGTATGTGCCATCCTGTTGGCCTCTGCTTTTTTTTCTGCATGTCTTTCTTTTCCTCCTGCTTTCCCTTTCCCTCCTTTAATCCTTTCTTCCTCTCTTTTTTGAGGCTAGTGTCTGTGTTTTCCAACTTTACAGCTCTTGCTACTGCCTTTGGGAAAGTAGGAGGGGAACCAGGCAAGGGAGATAGCTTCATGCTGCTCCTTCTAAGTATGGAAAGGATGAAAAAATGCCCTGGCATCTGGTTCCTTAGAGAGGGAGCTAAGTAGGCAGGAAGATGAACTCCACAAGGTTTAGTTAAAGAACACAAAAGCAGGGGCTGGGGATTTAGCTCAGTGGTTAGAGTGCTTGCCTTGCAAGCACACGGTCCTGAGTTCAATCCCCAGCAACAAAAACAAAAACAAAAGGCAAAGAACATAAAGGCAGCACTGTTTAGGACTTCAGGAGTTTTTAAGTCAACTCATATTTCCCCCCGATTCAAAACATTTTGTTAGAAAGTAGTGACTATTTCAGTCTCTTCAGATAAAATGGAACACAGTGGAAGTCAAGATTTTTGAAGGTAAGCTGGGCATGGTGGCCCATGCCTCTAGTCCCAGTACTCGGGAGGCTGAGGCAGAAGGATGGGTGTGAGTTCAAGGCTAGCCTGAACTACATAGCAAGACCCTGTCTCAAAAGACCAAAATAAAATAAAATAAAAATTGAAGGTAAATGAATGTATTGAGAATACTCTATATGCTGTACCACTCAAACAAATTCCACCAGGGCTCCATCCCATTGTCTGGCCCACTGTTGAATCACCAGAGCAAGGCCCTAATTCAGTGTGTGTTGGACAAATGCACCTCTTAGAACACTTTATGGATCTCTACTTCTAACCCCAATTTGGTAGCATCCTCATTTTAAAGAAGAGAAAATTTAAGCTCAGGTTATTTAACCTGGTAAAGGTCACGCAACTCAGTAGGGTTGTGTTTAAATCTCTTGCCACTAGTGGGACAAGGTAGTACATGCCTGTCATCCCGGCAGCTTGGGAGACTGAGGCAGGATCACGTGAACAGGCATCAGGAGCACGTGAGCCCTGGACAACAGAGAGACACACTCGTCTCCAAAAATAAAAATAAATCTATTGCTGCTGAATATTTTCTAGTGGTGAAGAAGAGATTCCTGTGTATTTTCCTTACTAAAATTAAGAACCAAAGGATCAGTATTTTTTTACAGGTCATTTGTACTTTCAGAAAAGTACAGACAGTCTGTATAGAAACAACTTTTGTAAGCCTTAACAGTTAGAGTTTATGACAAACATGTTAGTTCAAACTAAATACATATGGGGTGACAAAAATTTTTCCCTGTTGGTTTTTAGATGCTTTATAAAGGGGCAAGAATTTTCCCCCAATTTTTCTTTTATATTACTATTTAAAAGTAACAAGGAAATAGATTTTCCTTATGAACTGAAAAGGAGCCAAGGGATTTGAAAAGGGGGACCTACTTTTTTTTACTCAGAGGCTTGCACTTGCTAGGCTAGTGCTGTACCACTTGAGCTAAATCCCCAACCCAGTACCTACTTTTATAGATATTTTGACATTACTTTTTAAAAAAATTTATTTATTTTTTGTGGGGGGTGCTGGGGATCAAACTCGGGGCTTTGTGCTTCTAAGACAAGCACTCTAACCACTGAGCGAAATCCCCAGCCCAACATTACTTTTTATATGTTCTTTCACTAAATTTTTTTTAATGGCCTTATTAATAAAATTCTGGCAGTTTAGTCTATATGGTGCTACCTTTTTGTTTTTGCTTTTGAGACAGGGTCTTCTCTGTAGTTTAAATTGGTCCTGAACTCATTATATATCCCAGGCTGGCAATCCTCCTGCCTCAGTTTCCTGAGTACTGGGATTACAGGTGTGCACCACCATGCCTGGCAGTACTGCCTTACATTAGGAAAAAGTATATCAAATTTTAGTATGATAGTACATAATAATAAGTATTTGAATAGCTCTGCTTATATGCAAAATATGAAAATTTTTCCTGTTGTAAAAATTCTGTTACCACTGTTTTTCTAGCATAAGTATTTAAATGAGTTTTATTGACTGAATACAAGTTTTTTGGGTCATACTGTCTAATTACCTTAAGATGGATGTGATAGCATTTAATATTTTTCAGAGTTTAATATTAAAGAATTAAATTCTTTAAGGAAGGTGATGGTATTCTACGTTCTTATTCAGTTCCTTTTTTTTCTTTTTTTTAGCTGAAAATAAGTATTCAGGAGGGAATCCAGTTTGTGTACGTCCAACTCCCAAGTGGCAAAAAGGAATTGGAGAGTTCTTCAGGCTTTCCCCTAAAGATTCTGAAAAAGAGAATCGGATTCCTGAAGAGCCAGGAAGCAGTGGCTTAGGGAAAACAAAGAGAAAGTAAGTTTTTATATCTTCTCGAAAATAAAAAACAAATGAGATACTGTATCACTTTTTAAACTTTATCTTCAAGCCAATTAGTACATACAAACTAGCTGGCCACGATGGCACGCATCTGTAATCCCAGCTACTCCGGAGGCTGAGGCAGGAGGATCACAAGTTCGAGGCCGGCCTGGGCAATGCAGCAAGACCATGACTCAGAATAAAAAAGGCTGGAGATGTAGCTCAGTAGTCTTGAGCACCTGAGTTCAATCCCCAGTACTGCCAAACAAATAAAAAACAAGACAAAACAAAAAACCAAACTGAATTGTTAAAATATATTCTTTCTTATTTTAAATCACTCCCAAATTTCAAACACAGGAAAAGGTGTTATTTTCACCTATTCCAAAGAGAATGAGCACCCACTCAGATGACTGCTACATCATTAACTATGAACATACTTTTAAAATTCTTTAATTTTTACTTTGTTTGTGCTTTTCAGACAGGCTGGCCTTGAACTTGCAGCAGAGATGCTGGCCAGGGGTTGCTACTTCTGGCACTACCCCTTCCCCTGTGGATTTCTTCATTCGCCTCTTTAACTGGCGCCGTAGGCCCCCCCAGTAGTGAAACTACCACAGAGCCCTCGAGCATCACACTGAGGGCTGCAGTCTTGCTGGACTCGGCTCCTGGCCTTCTGCATCTCTACTGTCGAGAGACTCAGGTCAAGCTTGGCTGTTTCACACATGTGTGATCCCAGCAGTCTGGGAGGCTGAGGCAGGAGGACAGGAGGGTCACAAGTTGAACCCCATCCTAGGCAGTTTAGCAATTTAGCAAACCCTGTCTCAAAACAAAAACAAAAATAAACACATACCCAGGTCAAGAAAAGTCTACAGTTACATAATTTATATTCTACAACCTGGTCCAAATGGCACTTCAAATTCCAGTGCAGCTAGGAAAAAAAATCTCAAGTTTTCAAATGTATTAATTCTAGTCATTAACACACAAAAATCTTTTTTTATTGTTGTTCTTTGAGACAGGGTCTCGGCTGGCCTTAAACTCACTATGTAACTCAGGCTAGCCTTGAATTTGTGGTGATCCTCTTGCCTCAGCCTCCCAAGTGCTGGGATTACAGGTTCGCACCACCATGCCTGGCTGACACAGAAAATGTTGAGTCCCAGACTGGGCTGGCTTGAAGTCATCTGCAGGATTTAACTAAATGACTAATGTCAGTATTAAATCTGCTCGAGTTTTATTTACAATGTTGAAAAATTGAAAAGTAGTTATTGATTTCATCAAATGTGTCTAAAGAAATATGGACCTTTAAACCAGGTGTGGTGGCACATACCTGTAATCCCAACACTCTGGGAGGTTAAAACAGGAGAATGGCAAGTTTGAGCTCAGCTTGGGCAGTTGAGCAAGACCTTGTCTGGATTAAAAAAACAAACAAACGAAACGCTGGGGATGCTGCTCAGTGTGCAGACCCCAGTTTCAATCCCTAGTACCATGGGGAGAGAGAGACCCTTCAAACTCTATCTTGGAAATAATAATTTCACCTTGATCTAGGGAAAAATACTGCACTGTAGAATGGTGATTCAGGTTTTATTTTGGTTTTAAAAAATCTAGCAAGACATAAATAATTGGGTATTATAAAAAAGATTTTTGTGATTTTATATAGCTATTATGTAGATATCAGGGATGGCAAACCTATGGCACATTGCCTCAGTTGGGCTGCTGTACCACTGAAAGCTCTAAAAGGTTCACTGTTGGGCTTGGGGATTTAGCTCAGTGGTAGAGCGTTTACCTAGCAAGCACAAGCCCCAAGTTCCATCCCCAGCACCAACTGCCCCCCCCCAAAAGGTATGCTGTCACTGCTTTGTATTGTTTCAGCATTCCTAATTTGGTCCTAGGTTTTTTTGTTTGTTTCTTTTGTTTTTGTTTTTGGTGCTGGGGATTGAACTCAGGGCCTCACACATGTGAGGTGAGGGCTCTATCTACCACTGAGCTACATCCTGAGTCCCCTGATGTTATATTTAACTTTCTGTGTAGTAATGGGAGTGTGCCAGGGCAAGGATGGATTGGAATCTACTCCAAATCCAAGTATGAGTAGTTCTTGCATATATACTAAAAAGCATATGATGTTTCTTGGTACGTTACCATACAATGACAGTATCAGATTTTTTTTCTTCTGTGCTTTTAAAAATTAAAAAAAAATTCGATTAGTACTTGTTTGCAGTACATAATGATTACATTCATTGTGGGGAGCTGGTACATGCACGTGACACATCTTATTTCTTTTTACCCCTCGCCCCATGGTCTTTGCATCTCTGTGTCCCCTTCCCACTTGTAGAAAATCTATTTCCTTGTTTCCTATTCTCTTTCCTTTATTTTGCTCTTTAAATTATTTACGCTTCAGGTTTCTCTTATGAGAAACCATGGGATATTTAAGCTTGTGTGTCTGATTTATTTAACTTAACATTATGGTCTCAAGGTGCAACATTTTCGTACAAAAGACTCAAATTTATCCTTCTTTGGCAGAGTAGAACTCCATAGTGTATAAATACCACATTTTCTTTTTCCATTCATCTGTTGATGGACATGTAGGATGCTTCTAAGATTTAGCTATTATGAGCTGTTCTGCTATAAATATAGGTATGCATGGAGCACTACACCATGTCTTCAACTGTTTTGGGAAGACACCTAGAAGAGAGGGGAGTGTCAGTCTTTTTAGCTACCGTATTTGATTTCAAAGTTTAGAAGTGCACTCACTTCAATTCGTCTTAAAACAGTCTTTTATTTATGTATATATTATATAATTTTACAATTTGAAAACTGGTCTCTTTGAAAGGCCTACTAAATGAATCTTAAATTTTACAATATTAATTTTACTCTTTTGTTGTTGTGCAGTACCAGGGATTAAAGCCAGGGCCTTTGCACTGAGCTACATCCCCAGCCCTTTTGTTTTACTTTGTTTTAGAGACAGTTTGTTTTGTCTTGCTATGTAGTCCAGGCTGGTCTTGAACTCACTGTGTAGCCCAGACTGGCCTCGAACTTGCCATGATCCTCCTGCCTCAGTCCTCAGTCTCCCAAGTGCTAGGATTACGGGCACACGTCACCACACCTGGCTGTACCCAGCCCTTTCTGAGATAGGTTCTCACTAAATTGCCCAGGCTATGTTCCAATTTAGGATCTTTCTGTCTCAGCTTCCCAAGTGCTGGGAATTACAGCCATCTGCCACCATGCCTAGCTGGATAAAGCTTTTTTTTTTTTTTTTTGGATAAAGCTTTTCATAGGATTTTTCATGATCCTTTTTCCTCCAGTTCCCTTTTATATTTGGTACCATTCTTCTTGTTGTTTCTTATTCTAATATGAATAAGCTAATAGTCAAGATTAGTTAGAGAATATATTTCAAGCCTCTTGAATTAATTGTGACTTACCCAAATGTGGCTATAGCATTGATTATCACAAAAATAAAACCTATATGGCAGGCTTTCCATCATATGGAAAGAGATTATACATATATTCTCATAGCCGAGGATTTATCTCCAGCTGGTTAGAGTACCTGACTTGTAAGCACAAGGCCCTGAGTTCGATCCCCAGAACCAAAAAAAAAAAAAAAAAAAAAAAAAAAAAAAAAAAAAAAAAAAAAAAAAAAAAAAAAAAAAAAAAAAAAAAAAAAAAAAAAAAAAAAAACCAAAAAAAAATTCTCATAAACAACTTTAATCATTGGTATAAAAAAATCTGACCAAAAAAATAGGTAATAGAGGTTTACATTATTTCTTTAAACCCCTTTCTTAGATGTGCCTTTGTTTAGGACCATTGTAATTATACATTTATTGAAATAGTAAATGAGTTTATCACAAGACATACAAACTTCTGAATTAATATTTTGAAATACAGTTACTTTTCTGGCCTTATTTTTCTCCCAAAGGCAGGGTAAACTCTACCTGTTGTATGGAAGAAGAAAGTCAGATCAAGAAAGATTATCTGCTTAGGGCTGGGGATTTAGCTCAGCGGTTAAACTGCTTGCCTTGTGAGCACAAGGGCCCAAATTCGATTCCCAGCACCAAAAAAAAAAGAAAGATTATCTGCTTAAATCTTTTTTTTTTTTTTTTTTTGAGACAGGGTCTCACTGTGTAGTTCCAGCTGGCCTTGCGCTCACAGCAATCCTCCTGCCTCAACCTCCCAAGTGCTGGGATCACAGGTGTGCACCACCACACCTGGTTTAAATCTTTTTTTTTAAACAAGATAGTGGGAATTGAACCCAGGAACCCTGCCCTGAGCTACAACCTCAGCTAGACTGGGCTTCAACCTGCAGTCTTGCCTCAGCCTCCCAGAGTGCTGGGGTTACAGTTGTGTGCTACCACAGCTGCCTTGCTAAATGATTAAATCGTGAGCAGAAATACGATGTCTAAAGTAAATCAGGCCCTTGCCAAAAGGAAGTTTGAGCCATGCTATTGTTCATTTATTAAGTAGATTTAATTTCTAGGAAAATACCATGAAGACATCTCTGTAACCTACTAGCATATGCAGCCATGATAATCTAATAGCAAGTCTGAATACCTTCCTTTTAGCTTCCTTTCAGCACCCAACTTTTAGACTATTCAGACTAAGTGGACCTAATTAGAAAACCAAGGAGTTTGGAGTAGAAGTTACAAATCTTCGTCACCTTTCAAACAAAAATTTTAAACCTGGTGTGGTGCCCCATGCCTATAATCTCAGCACTAGGAAGGCTGAGGCAGAAGGATGGACAGAAGTTTGAGGCTAGCCTGGGCAACATAGTTGAAAGCCAGCCTGAACTATGTAATGAGATATATAGTAAAATATGGCAATTTGCTGTATGTTTTCTCTGCTCCAATGTATTGGTAAATTTTTCTGCTTTTTATTGTTATAAAATTCTTTTTTTTTTGTTTTTTTGAGATGGCGTCTTGCTGTGTAGTTCAGGCTGGCGTTGAACTCATTATGTAGCCCAGGCAGGCTTCTCCTGCCTCAGCCTCTTGAGTGGTGAGGATTACAACATGCACCACCACACCTGGCTGGGTTTTTTTGTATGTTTGTTTGTTTTGGGTGCCGGGGATCCAACTCAGGTCCCTGTGCCAAGTGCTCTACCACTGAGCTTAAATCCCCAACCCCTATTTTTTTTGTTTTTTTGTTTTGTTTTGTTTTGGTGGTGGGGATCAAATTCAGGGCCTTGCGCTTGCTAAGTGAGCATTCTAACCACTGAGCTAAACCCCAACCTCCCTGTCTTTGTTTTTTGAGACAGGGTGTCACTATGTAGTTCAGGCTGGCCTCAAATGTACTATGTAGGCTAGACTGGCCTCAAACTCACGGCGCTCCTCCTGCCTCAGCCTCCTGAATGCTAGGATTACAGGTGTGCACCATCACACCCAGCTATAAAATTCTTATTGATACCGTTCAATCAATCTACTTAATACATTGAAAAAAGATGCTGTAAGAATGGTACACTCCTTGGGGTTGGTGATTAGCTCAGTGGTAGAGCACTTACCTAGAAGCACAAGGCCCTTAGTTCAATTCCAAGCACCACCCTCTCAAAATGGCATATTCCTTTTCAAATAAAAATAACATATCCCGGGTCGGGGTGTGGCTCAGCGGCGCGGTGCCTGCCTGGCAAGCACGAGGCCTGGGTTCGCTTCCTGGTACCAAAAAAGACTCAAATAAGAAAAGACCAAAAAAAAGCCCCTAAAAAAAAAGAAGTAACATATCCCAAGTAAGAAACACTGATTGTTCAAAATAACAGGCAAAATAAACTGCTTCAAACTTTGTTGCACTGGTACTTGATATTTGTACATTTGCCAGTTAATGGAGTTTAATTTTCTCTCATTTCTAGTCACTTGACTAGACTTTATTATTTAATTTTCTATTTTTAAGTATTGCTATTATTTAATTTTCCTTATATAGGTTTTTAACTTTTTTGTAAGCATGTGATATTTGAGTAACTATTAAAGCTCTCTGCTCTTTTTTCCTTCTCTTTCTACAGAGTACGTCCTTTGCAACCTGATCACAGTGATGATGAAAAAGAGTAAAACCTTCTCATTCATCGTTGAATAATGTCTCCTGTTTACTGTAGTATTCTAGGACCCAAATCTGTATAGATGTGTTTGTTCAATTAGTTTTGTTGAACAGGCATTTAATTTAAAACATGAGGCTAACATTTACTTATTCAAAAGCAAGCAGTTATGATTGGAAAATTTGTAAAAATTATGGTTTTTTTAATCTTAATACTGTATTCAGTATAATTCCATATGTTTCTTTTACCTGCTACTATGCTTCTTGTTCTTACTAAAACTAAATCATTACATGATGTTCTAATTACTAATTTTGTGTATTTGATATTTGCTTAGATCTTTGTGCTGATGCTGTTTTTACTGGCATCTAATTTGAATAGTGCCATATTTTTATGCCTTTTATTTGCTTTAAAAAGCAATTAGACTTTTGTTCATTAAAACACATCAGTATTAATTAAATTTAATCTTTATCATTCTTCAGAAAGGGGTCAAAGGTGTAATGTTGAAAAAATTTGAATGGATATTTTCCTTTTAGATAAAGTTAAAAGGACAATTTAGTTTGAGGGTTTTAAACAGTTGACAATTAAAGCTTTTAAAACAACAACAGAGCTGGGTTTGGTGGCGCACACCTGTAAATCCCAGTTACTGGGAAGGCTGAGGCAGAAGGATTGTAAATTCCAGCCCAGCCTGTGCAATTTAGCAAGACACTGTGTCAAAATTTAACAGAGAAAAGGAGAAGGGCTGGGCGGGTTGTTTGGTGGTAGAGTGCTTGCCCACCATGTGTAAGGCCCTGATTCAGTCCCCAGTCCTGGAGGGCAGGGTGAGGAAACAAACCAACAAAAAGATAAAATACTAGCACAGAATCAGAAACAAAGATTCTATGGAGTACACCAAAAGAGAGGAATTTTCCTTGGATATGTATTTGATTCAGTTTCATAAAATATTACCTTTCAAGCTTATACGTTTAAAGTTAGAAATAAATAAAACATGATAGGCAAATCACACCATATACTGAGAGCAGTATCTGATGTAATATTACTTGTTAACTGATGTCTTGCTTCCTTATAACACTTTCTGCTTACTGTTAGACTGTTTTCAAATTAACCATGTTTTAATAGCACGTTTTTCAGAACTTTGTTTGCAATAAACGCTTATTTTTACAATACACTACATTTGTGTGCTTCTTAAGAGTCTGTCCTATTAGATGATTATATTTCACTCCTTCCAAACACAAATTAGTGCATTGATCTATCTACTTTCAAACTGAGATCTAACAATTATATATTTTGCTGTCTTTTAAGTGGTGGATATTAAATAGATGCTACTGAACTGGCAGGGCAGGAGATTTTTTTTTTCGTCCTAAGTACTTTGATACTTAAGTTTCTTTTGCAGGAGTCCCTTAAACCAGGTCAATAAAACTCAAGTTTTAGTGAGTCTGAAACATGATTTGCTATTTTTCACTGATGGAGAAAATGTATTTATTTTTTCAGACAGAGGGTCTCACTTTATAGTTCAGGCTGGCCTTGAACTCACTGTGTAGCTCAGTCTGTCCTCAAACTGTGGTGACCCTCCTGCCTCAGCCTCCAAGTGCTGGAATTACAGGCATGCACCACCATACCTGGCTTAAAAATTTGAATCTTAACCTACAATCATTTTTTAAATCTTTTCAGCTATTGAATATCTGATGGTAGCTCACTTGTTTATTTATATGCTTTTGGTTTTTTGAGATGGGGTCTTGCTATATAGTTTGGGTTGGATTTGAAGTCACTATGTTGCCCTTGCTAGCCTCGAACTGCAGCTATCCTCCTGCCTCAGCCTACTGAGGGCTGGGATTACAGGCATGTACCACTACACGTGGTAAAATCTCTTTTTTGGGGTGGGGGGTTCAGCCATTGCCTTGAAGGCAAAATGTTTTTGAAGCTTTTAAAAAATGTAGTATGATAAGTTAGCTTTTCTAAACACATGGGAAGGACAGAATACTGGTTTCCAGTGAAGTTGAATTAAAAAGTAAAATTTATCTATTTTCAAAAAGATGACTAAAGTAATTTAATTGTGTTGCTTTCCTCTCAGAATTGATCAAGTTTTCCTCTCTTAATGGATTATTCAAATTATTAATGGTAGTGTTATTCCTGACTGAATAATGATTAAAGCTATTCGGGAATCTTTTAAAGTAGAGCGTGTGAGGACTAAATGTATTTTGTGTTTGCATGGATAGTTTCATAAAGGAAGCATGCTGGGAGGCCCTAGGTCCAATACTCAGTACTACAAACAAAAAATATAACAACAAATATACAAAGTGTTTATCATTTTTTTTTTTTTTGGCACTGGGGAGTGAACTCAGGGCCTTGTGTTTGCAAGGCAAGCACTCTTACCACTGAGCTAAATCCCCAGCCCTATCATTTTTTTAAAAAGCATAACAGCCTAAACTAAATTAACTGAACCTTTCTCATATATATATATAGCTAACAAATCCTATTTTTTTTTTTTTTGAGACAGGGTCTGGCCATGTAGTTCAGGCTGGCCTTGAACACATTATGTAGCGCAGGCAGGCCTTGAACTCACAGCAATCTGCCTACCTCAGCCACCCGAGTGCTAGGATTACAGGCGTGTGCCAGTGCACCACCACGCCTGGTTCACAAATGCTAGTGTATTTGGAATCCTTCAGGCTAATTCACTTTTGGAAAAATTGAGGTTCAGTTCGGACCTGGTCCAATCAACACTGTTATAGCAGCTCCTTTTCACCTTTTAGAATAACATCTGGGTTGACTGTGGTGGCGCACACCTGTAATTCCAGCACTCAAGAGGCAGAGGCAGGAGGATCAGCTGTGAGTTCAAGGCCAGCCTGGGCTACATAGTGAGCTCAAGTCCAGCCTAGACTACATAGCGAGACCCTGTCTCAAAAAAACAAAAAACAACAACAAAAAAATACAATAACATCTGGAAATAGAAGAGAGAGACCCTTATTGAATCAAATCTGAGTGGAATATTAGAAGTCATCTATTTTTTTTTTAGAAGTCATCTATTGGACCTAAGGGAGTTACTAACAGCTGCTCATTAAGTAGACTGTCCTATTAGCAACTGTGTTAAAAATCTCGAGTCTCCATTGTTTTCAGTCCCCTTCTTTTTCTTTTTGGGGTGCTGAGGATTGAACCCAGGGCCTCAGGCATGCTAGGCAGGTGCTCTACTACTGAGCAAGAGCAACATTCTAGTGCCCCCTTCTCCTAGTCTTGGTTGTACCCTTGAAAGAACAGAACAAGTTACTCCTTTCACACAATGACCTTCGATGATTTAAGGATAATTGTTCTATCTTTAGCCTTTTCTAAGGCTTAATATTCCATTGGTAATGTCACTTCTAGCCTAAGTAAGTTATTCCAAATCCCTTGGTATAAGGGGCTATGTATTTTGCATCATACAGTATATTTTTTAGGCATATAAATGATAAATTTGGTTAAATTATTTTTTCCTTGTTATTTATGCTGAGGATTGAATCTAGGGCCTCATGCATGCTAGGCAAGTGTTTTATCACTGAGCTACATCCCTTGATCTTTAAAGTTTTGTTTTAAAAGTTAGGAGAGTTTTTATTGGAAATAATTATAAGAAAAAAAGCTCCTGGATTTCCAGGAGCAGTCTTGAACAGGTGGCCCTAATTTTTTTTTCCTTGTGATAGGGCCTTGTAGGTTGGCTAAACTAGCCTTCTTAGTAGCTGGGTCTACCACACTTAGCTAAATTTCTTACTGACCCGAAGTATTCATTAATTATTTGACTCTAGTTTTGATACTTTTTATATTGGGAGATACTAACGAAACTCTAAGAATATTTCAATATTATTCACTCTAGAAATATTTACAACTTGGAGATGAGGATTTAGCTCAAGTGGTAGAGTGCTTGCCTTGCAAGCGCAAGGCCCTGAGTTCAATCCCCAGGAACCCCCCCAAAATAGAAATATTAAAAATAATTGAATAACCCTATTGAGTTTACTAAAAGTAAGTGTTAAATATGCTAATTCTTCCTTAAATCATTTCAATGAGCAATAAAAAAATTAAAAATCTCTAAAGAGACCGAAAAAAGACTAATCTTATTAATCTATAAGATGAAGGTACTGTCCAGATTTATGAAGGGTATTTGAGATCAGTCTAGATCTGAGAAGGCATAGCTATATAGTTCATATTACAAATACAAATTCTTCTAATACTGGTTACAAAATCCTAAAAGTATAGTTAACCTCGCATACTTAGTTTTAGGTGGAAGTTGTGTTATCCATGTGTAGAGGTCTCCAAACAATGATTATGTTGAAAATGAATGAATTACAGAGATCATATATATGGGCATTCTGGAGTCAAGCTATTCATTTACCTATTACAAGTGACTGAAGCCAGGAATGATGGTGCAAACCTGCGATTCCAGCCTTCTGTGAGACTGAGGCAGGAGCAATGCAGGTTTCAGTCCAGCCTGGACAGCTTAGGGACTTAGCAATATCTGTTTCAAAATCAAAGAATAAAAAGGGCTGGGGATGTGACTCAGTGCAGAGGCCTTGGGTTCAACCTCCAGTACCACACACACAGAGACACACACAGAGACACACATACACACTCACACACACACATATTTGGTGACCAAATATTTTAAAAAGCTGTAGGAAGAGAGGACAAAAGCATGCTGTTTATAAATTTTTCTCAGGCAGTGGGTAAAATTAGTGATGCACAGGAATTTGCACTTCCATATTAGCTTCAACTACCATGCTTTATTTTAAGGACTCATTTTACTTAATAAGACATTACTTTCTAAGAACACATTTACTGTAATCATGCTTTAATTTTTAGTACATATTTAAGTCTATGGTAGCTTTACATATGTTGTTGTTCATTGGGATCATAATTTTACCTACTTTTCTAATTTCAAAGTTTTTAAAATTTATACCTGTTGGTAGTTGAAATACCATGGTAATAGGTTTCTTACTCATTAGTGTCAGCCAGGTTGTTTATTTTGGTAACAGAGAAAGAAACAAGGGCCTTGTGCATGCTAGCCAAGCCCTCTACCACTGAGATAAACATTCCCCCCCGGCTTTTTTTTTTTTTTTTTTTTGTGGTGCCGGGGATCAAACTCAGGCCCTTGTGTTTGCAAGGCAAGCACTCTAATCACTGAGCTAAATCCCTAGCTCTCCCCCTTTTTTTGAGACAGAGTCTCACTAGGTAGTTCAGACTGGCCTTGAACTTGCAGCGATCCTCTTGCCTCAGCCTTCTGAGGGCTGGGATTACAGGCATGTGCCACCACACCCAGCTCAGCAAGGTTCTTTTGAGAAAAATTACCGGATGTGCTCAGATTTCATTTCAATTGTGTGTACATATTCCCACATGTATAAGTGTTGATGGCAGGAATAGAAATGTTTTAAACTTATGTAAGAACCTGACACATTTGCGTGATTTCCTCAAGTTTTGCTAAATTGATGCCTAGGGTGAATCAGTTAAAAGCTGCCTTAGGCATCCAGGAAACCAATAGACCTGGTATTTCTTTTAAATTACCAAAGCCCATTTCCTCTCTGTCCTAGCCGAGGAGGACAGAAGTCCAATCTTAGCAACTAACAGATTGTTATGATCAATAAAATTGGAACTTGCAGTCGAAAGTATATTCACTACTCTAGAAAATAAATCGAGAAGCTACTTTTAAACTTTAATGCTTTTAAGCAGACCTACTCAGGAAAGCCAAGTAAAGATTTTTATTCATTTTTTCTCAGAATATTTAATTACTTCAATGATATTCATCATTTATTAAAAAAGAAGATTTTTCTGGGTCTTACCCCAACCAATAGTTTTCCCAATATTTTCAAACCCCAAATGATCCAGACAGAATAAGTTTCTTACTGACATTTGTTCGCAGTGCAAGTACAAAAGTGTATTCTGTGTGGAAGATTGGATGTCTTTCTCCTTCCCAAGTTTGATTATGGGCTTTCTTTGGCCTTTTTCTTTCTTTTCTCTTTTCAGGATTAAGCCCTAGTCAATTTACATCGAACCTTTTTTGCCTCTCCCATTTACCTAGATTATTTCCAGACCATACACAGACACGCACAATCCTTAATAAAAGATGAGTGAAGACAAAACTTTTCTCACCATTCTGTTTCAGGGACTGTCACAGGAGAACGCAGCACACGGAAAACCTTTCACCACACTGACGATTTTAAAAATCTAGGTGAAACACAATGGGAAATCCACAAGAGGGAGATGCTTGCTAAACCAACAGAAAGTAACTCTGGCCTGGGAACAGAGAGGAGCCTTAGGAGGAGCCACTGGGTTGGCCCTAGCCTCAGCGGAAGAGAGCAGGTGTGTGTAGCTGCTGGGTTCTGATGGAGACCAGCAGAAGGGTAAAACGGCCTCCAGCAGCGAAGCGTTTCCTCCGACTAAAACAGTGAGCGGTAGGCAAGAGGGTGTTACCAAACGACTGCCCGACACTCCCAGCCTACCTCCCGATAGTCCCAGAAGAAAAGCGGGTGGGTGTCTTTGGAGGCACACTTCCGCCTAGCAACCCCACGCTGTTGCTAAGGAGGGTGCAGCAGCGAAGCTGACCCGGAACTGGTGGTGTCAGCGCCTCGGAGGCTGCGGAAGTTTGTCCTATCACGAGCGCCAGAGTGCTTTGCGGGCTCCAGGCTGGGCGGGGGCAGTGCTAATGGTTCCGGTTCGACTCCTGCCGCTCCTCGGCTCCTCGCCTCCTCCCACCCCTCCGCCTCCTCTCCTCCCTCCCGCTCTTGGGAAAGAGAGAAGCCGCGGCTGTGGGTGGGTAGAGAAGCACTCGGCGCCTCAGGGAGGGGACCGCGCCCGCCCCATTGGAGCCCCGGATCTCGGCCGGTCCAGGTACTTGCTCTGGTTTCGACGAGGTCCGGGAGACTGGAGTCTGAGGGTGTGTGCGTGGGGTTGAGAGGGTTGCTGGGGGGCTCTTCTCTAGGTCCAGACGGGGGCGCCGGGATCCCGGGTGGGGCGCAGGCCGGCGAGTGTGTGTGTGTGGAGGCTGCGGGGGTGGAATACGTGCGCTGGGGGACACCAGGCGGAGAGTTTCGAGGGGCCAGTGGGAGACAGGCGGAGGCGGCGCCCCTCCCGAGGCAGAAGACTTTGGCCAGTGCCGACCGGGAGTTTGCCACCTGGAGGGATCGGTCCGAAAGGGGGAGCATCCTCCCAGGCCAGAAGGAGGGCATGGACTCGGTGGGTGGCTGGGGCGACCATCGCCCGCTCCCCCCCCCCCCGGCCACCGAGCTGGGACAGAGCCGGGCGGTTACGATAGTGGGGACTCCGAGTCGGCTGGGCACCGCGGAGCCGCCCTTGGCAGGGCGAGGGCAGCAGAGTGGGTAGTGAGACCTCTCTCCACCCAACTTCCTTACGCTTCCCCAGCTTCTTCCTTTGCTGCCCCCTCGCCCCGGCGTCCTGTAGGAGCAGTGTCCCCCAAGTAGGCAGAAGTCACAGCGTGAAAGAAAGAGGATGGAACTAGGTTTGGGGCCGCTAAAAGATACTTCAGATGTTCGGAAAGTGTCGGAACGGTACAATCAACCCAGGTTTTCCGCCCTGATGTATATATCTGGTTAAATTTTGTTAGAAAAGTGCAGTTCTGAAAAGTATCTAACTGTATCCAGCCGTGACCTTATATAGTAGATGTCTGTGCTAAAAGAAAAAAATAAAAAAAAGAAAGAAAGAAAGGAAAGAAGAAAGTCAAACAAAAAAACCCCAGAAAACCGGCTGGGGAAATCGTAGCTGTAGAGGTCTAGCGAGACATGTTGAGGCAAGCTTTTTCTATAAATTAATTATTATCATTATTTGACCTTCCAGTAAACCTGCTTTCATTTATGTTTCAGTTGAATGAGTTGTAGGTAGTGTAGTGATACGTGTCTCAGAATAGATTGGCGGACGTTAGGAGAGGCAAGATTCTCTGCTTTTGTACTCTCTTAATCTTTTAAGGAGATAATTGTGGTCAAGTGCAAGTATTGACTTTCAGACGAATAAATCTGGGATTGAACCCAAACTGTGCCACGTTTGCTAATTGTTGACCTGGAGCATGGAACTTAGCAGATCTTCAGTTTCTTCATAAGTAAAATGTGTTAAAATTTGTATCGGTCTTTGAATTGCAAGATGAATTTTTGTCAGTTATACAGGGTTGCGGCAGCCAAATTTAGTGGACTGAGGTTTTTGTTTTGTTTTATTTCGTGAGGCAGGGTCAGGTGTGCACCACCACGCACGTCTGTTTGTGTTTTTTGGCAGAGTGTTGCTATGTAATTCAGGTTGGCCTCGTACTCACCACATAGCCCAGGTTGGCCTTGGACTCGCTGTGATCCTCCTGCCTCAGCCTCCTGAGTGCTGGGAATCCCGGCATGTGCCACCATGTCCAGTATGGAATGAGGTTTGAAATGAGGAAACTAGATGATAACATTTCAAAACATGTGTATGCAAAAGGATCTCAGTGCCTTCTAAAAATAATTATTTTTGTTTTGTGGTGCTGGGGATGGAACCCAGGGCCAAGCACACTTTAAAGAGGTCTAAACTAAACCAAACCTAGACCTGTGTAAATTTAAATAATGTCACATGTTTCTTCCTTCCTTTTTTTTGGGGGGGTTTTTTGTTTTTTTTTTTTTTTTTTGAGACAGGGTCTTGCTGTGTGGTTCAGGCTGGCCCTAAACTCACTATGTAGTCCAGGTTGGCCTCAAGCTCATGGCGATCCTCCTGCCTCAGCCTCCTGAGTGCTGGGTTTACATGTGTGTACCATAGTACCTGACTCTTTATAGAGAGTTAAAACTGATACATAAAATGGGAAGTAGTTCTAATTTTAAGATTACAGTCAGGCCCGGGGTAGCTCAGTGGTAGAGCTGTTCCCTAGCATGTGTGAGGCCCTAGGTTCCATCCCCAGCATTTCAAAAATATAAAAAAGATTAAAATGAACATCAGTAGCATGATTCAGGTACATATTGGCAAAACTTAATTCTTATGCGTAATCTGCAAAATACATGAAAATGGAATAAATTTCTGCCTTAAAATCATTTACTATCTGAACTTAGAAAAAACCCAAGAAACATGAAATCTTTATGTTTACTTTGTGGATTTATTTATGTATTTGAGACAGGGTCTCGCCATGCATAATTCAGGCAGTCCTTGAACTCACAGCATAGCCTTGGCTAGCATCAAACTCAGAGTGCTTCTGCCTCAGCCTCCCGAGTGATGGGATTACAGCATGTGCCACCATACCTGGCTACTTTGCGGATTTAAAACTTTTGACCAACATTGTTTTTTGATTTAATTTATAGTTAGTAGTTTTTAAATGTACTTAATACTGAGAAGAATATAGGGGAGTATAAATAACTTCCTTTTTCTTTTTTTATTCATAATTTGCTTTAATAATAGCCCCCCCCCATTGTTGAGAACTCAGGGGCACTCTGTGGTTGACCTACATTTGCAGCCCTTTTTATTTTTTAGTTTTTGGGTCTAGGGCTCACTAAATTGCCCAGGTGGGACTCATTTGTGATCTTCCTGCCTCAGCCTGTGGAGTAGTTGGGTTTATAGGCATATGCCACCACACCTGGTGGAAATAATAGTTTTTTTGTTTTTGTTTTTGTTTTTCTGAGACAGAGTCTCACTGTGTAAGTTCATCCTGGCCTTGAACTT
Organism: Hystrix cristata; assembly: GCA_004026905.1. Taxonomy (NCBI): domain Eukaryota; kingdom Metazoa; phylum Chordata; class Mammalia; order Rodentia; family Hystricidae; genus Hystrix; species Hystrix cristata. The sequence goes on along the minus strand of PVJO010003912.1, from coordinate 70,058 downwards.
GCTGTGTATCAGCAGTTTGGTGTTTTCCCTGTGGTACTGGGGATTGAACCTGGGGCCTTCATACTGAGCTACATCACTGGCCCTTTAACAGTTTTTTTTGTTTTGAATCAGAGTCTTGCTAAATCATTAAGTTGCCCAGACTAGGGTCAGACTTTCAGGCCTCCTGCCTCAGTTTCCCAGAGTGCTATGATTACAGGTCTGCACCACTATGGCCAACTTCTCAACTTTTTGAAAGGGTCTTCTGAAGATGTAGTCTTTAATACACAGGCATATCTAAGTCCCCCCCCCCCCGAGTCAGGGTTTTGCAGTGTATCCCAGGCTAGCCTCTAACTTTTGGTGATTCTCCTGCCTCAGCCTCCTAAGTGCTGGGATTACAGGTGTGTGCCACTGCTCTGTTTTCTTGGATCATTATTTTTCATCATCTCATAAATCTTAAAGTTAAGGCCCTATTTTACTGCTTTGATAAAGCTATCATAAAGTCCACCCCCTAGTACTCTCATGAAACTTTAGCAAATCTATTTTTACATAAGAGGATATTACCTGTTAGTGCACAATATTCTATCTAAATTGTATGCAATGAATAGAGACTATTAGAGGTGATGCTTTTCTCGATGATCAATGATTTCTTCCACTCAAATTACGTGACCGTTCCAGGCTTTCACTGTTGTCTGTTGTGGAGTTTGATTGTTAGGAAATCTAAAAGTGACTAAGCCTTACTTCAGTGTCTATCTCGTGGCTGGGCTCAGTAAATTTTAGGAAATATTAGGAACAAATACATGCATAGACACACACACCTCATATACTAGAATCATAATGAGTAAGTGCAGTATAGTTAATTGTTTTGGTGCTGCCAAATTAAGAGTGAAGCAGAATTCTTGTGGAGACTTTAAAAAATGTCCAGATGCTTCCTTCTTTTTATTCAAACCAAGTGAGTGTTCTTCCAGAGCTTGTATCTGTGGGGGCTGGGGATTTAGCTGAGTGGTTATGATGCTTACCTAGCAAGCGCAAGGCCCTGAGTTCAATCCCCAGCACCAAACAAAAAAACAAAAAAACAGAGCTTGTATCTATTTAATGCTATTTTATATGTACCGGTTTCCCATGATGAGTGTATTTATTGTGTATTCCAAACATACACCAATAAGAAGGGGGGAGTATTATAGTACTTAGACAGCAGAGTGGGCCTGTAACTCCTGCTGTTTGGGAGGCTGGGGCAAGTTCAGAGGCAGCCTGGGCAACTCGGCTAGGTGAAAACGGCCGGGTATTGATTAGTAGTGGGGTGCCCCTGGGTTATGCTTTAAATCTCTAATGAGGTTACATAATGCTTGTATCAAGAAAAAAATGATATAACTAGATTTTAATATTCCCAATCTTGATAGAAACTATGTTAGTGACTTTACCTAAGTGGATGTAGATTTTCCTGAAAACTTTTGAATTTGTGGAATGGTAGTTTTTCTTTATTTAACTTCTAACTTGTCTCTGCTCATTTCGGCTTAATATAGAACCGTTGATAAGCTGAGATTTTAAAAAGAGAAAGAATTGACTTCAGAATTACCATTTTAAATTTTATAGATTACTTATTTAGAGAGCTAAATTGGATTTTGCTATTACTGGGATGGTGTTCAAGATGGACTCAGGAAAAAAAATTAGATGCCATCTGTTTCATATTCCGTCTCTCCATGTTTTGTGGCTTTGAATTCATCAGATTATTTTTCAAAAATAAAAACCCACAGTAGATTTAGATTATACTTGTCAGCTCTACTAAAGAATTTGTATTTTCATATTGAGTGAGGATGATAGCAGGCATTGGTCAAAGGTAATTGTTATTTTGAACTTTAGAATACCAGCTAGCTTCTTGAATTTTTAATCGTCATCATTATTTGTTTGAATCATTTTTTGTCATTAACGCTTGCTACAGTTCACTTGTGGTAGCAGTTGCTTTAAAAAATTAGATATGGTGCTATTAGAATAAATCTTTACTCATTTGATATATTAAAACAAAATCACAAGAAAAGCCTCTGCTGAAATTTTTTATTTAATGATTAAGCTCACTTAAATATACTCTTTCACTAGTGAATTTGCCTTATCTGTGTGCCTGGTGCTTATTTTTCATTTAAATATGTACACATCCTTGACACTTTTAAGTTTAGTTTTCCTCTCTCTCTCTGTCCTTTTCTCTCTCTCTGAGAGGTGCTGAGGAAATTTGGATCTTAATGATCCTGGGAATAGCCTGTTAGATTTACTGAACTGGAACAGACCATAACTTGCTAAGGTTATAGTAGTCGTTGCTTAGCATGGACCAGAAAGACCCAGACATCTTTGAGAACTGTAAGGTAACACTAGTCGGATATCCCGGAAATGGCCTGAAGAGAGAGCCATCTGGATAGGAGAGAATCATGCTTTTTCTGTGGCAGGAATGTTCAAGTCAGGTAGGAAGGCAGATGATCTGCCCTTAGTTCACTGTAGTCTGTCCCTGACCCAGAAATTTGAAGTGGGTGGTAATAGTTATGATGGAGGCTGGTGTGCCAGGGATGGGAATTGGTTGTTTTTGGTTTGTTTATTTGAAGCTAACACTAACAGGATCGAACCCAGGGCCTTGTATATGCAAGGCAAGCGTTTTACCACTGAGTTACATGCCCAGCCTCAAGAATTGTTTTCAGTCATCTCTCATATATCACAATCGAGGTATGGATGTACTGTGTAGTAAAAAGAATATTTTCTTGAGTTTTACCATGACTAGAGAAGCTAGGTGAAGAAATAGACACTGCCCTAGTCACCAAAGAGGACTTGGTGCGCCTCTCTGGTTGCTGGGTAAGTCAGTCAGATGCTGTGGTTTGATGTCTCCGTCAAAATGCCACATACGTTTTTCCTATTAGTAACATTAGATCCACAACGATTGGATCATTGAAGACTTCAGGGCCTCTGAATGAAAATATCGTACATTTTATCCCTCTTGATAAGTTTTTCTTTTTTTTTTTTTTTTTTTTGAGACAGGGTCTTGTTACGTAGTTCAGGCTGGCCTTGACCTCAAGGGTAGTGGAATTACAGACATGCATCACCACACCAGACTTCTTGATAAGTTTTGTAGTATCCTTTGTTGGGCCTAGTAAATGTTGTAAACTTATTAAATAGTTAATTTTTGGTGCTTTAATGTCCATGATAATCACTGGATTTTATTTCAGCCTCTTTAAGGTAAGTAACTAACTACAACTGTGGTCAAGGAGGTTCTGTGCAGGATTTCTTCTCCATTTCTTAGAAGTTACTCTGATGTAAATGCCACTGAGCAGAGGAATTACCACTGCCAGAAAAATGACCAGGGGATTAAAATTTTATTTTCGCTTTATTAGAATTTCTGTAGTCTACAGTGACAGTATACGCTTTCTGAGATTGTGTTCACACTATTGCTTCTTATTTATTTATTTTTGTGGTACTGGACATTGAACCTACTCTAGATGCACTGATTTACGTTCCTAGCCCTTTTTATATTTTTATTTTAACACAGGCTCATGCTAAGTTACTAAGTTGTCCAGGCTGGGCTGCAACTTGGGATCCTCTTGCCTCAGCCTCTCATACTGCTGAGATTACAGGTGTGTACCACTGCACCCAGGACATTACTTTTGTTTTTTACTTTTTGGTGCTAGGGCTTGAATCCTGGGCCATACTAAGCTTATACTCTACAGCTGCATTCCTAGCCCACCTTTTAGTAATTAACATTCCGAAGATAATTATTGAGCAAATAGTATATAGAGTTCCAAATGCTCTCTTCTCTCCAACAGTTTACCCTATTACTAATGTCTTGCATTAGTGTGGTGCATTTGTTAAAATTGTTGAACCAATATTGATACCTTATTAGTAACTGTAGTCCATAGTTTAATGTAGGTTTCATTTTGTATTGTACAGTTTTGTGGGTTTCAACAAATGCATAATGACATGTATCCACTTTTATGGATTCTTATATAAGTTTCACTGCTCTAAAAATCCTATGTGCTTTTCTGGTTTACCTGTTCATCTCTCCTCTCTTCCCCAAGTCACTGGGAACCAGTCATCTGCTTAATGTCCACTGTTTTATCTTTTCCAACATGTTGTATAGTTGATATCATATAATATATAGCTTTTTAAGACTAATTTGATTTCATTTAGCAGTATGCATTTAAGATTCTTTTGTCTTTTCTTGCAGCTTGACAGCTCTTTTTCTCTCACACTGTCTTTTGCAGTACTGGGGGTTGAGCCCGTGGCCTATGCTCTGGGCTGCATGCAGCCCTTTATTTTGAGACAGGGCCTCACTGAGCTGGCAAGGCTGAGCTCACACTGGTGATGCTCCTACCTCAGTATCCTAGAGTCCTCAGATTACAGGCGTGCCACCACACCTGGCTTTTTTATTACTGAATAATTTTCTGTTTTTATGGCTGTATCACACTTTATCACTTCATATTTTTTAATTTTCTTCTTTTATAAAATTAATTTTATCGGTACACTTTTGATGTATATGATGATCATATTCATCATAGGGAATTTGTACTTGCATATGATGTATTCTGATTCTTCTTTTTTCCCCATTCCCCTCTCCTCCTTTCAGCCCTTCTTCCCTCCTTATTTACAAAAGCTTCCTTTCCATTTTTTTCCCTTCTATTCTTTTTTTTCTTTTCCCTTCATTCCCCTCCCCCTCCCTCCTCTCTTGTTCCCCTTCCTGTTTGAACACTTTCTTCCTACTTCCTTGTATATATCATCTATTTTGGTCCTTATTTACCCTTTGGGTTTCTCACACAAGAGAAACCTTGTGAAATTTGTTTTTTTTTTTTTTGGTGCTGAGGATCGAACTCAGGGCCTTGTGCTTGCAAGGCAAGCACTCTAACCGCTGAGCTAAATCCCCAACCTTGTAAAATTTGAACATGTATGTACAATTTATTTCACTTATAAGTATTATCTCAAGTTGCATCCATTTACCTAGAAATGTCTCAAGTTTATCCTTGTTTATGGCAGAATAGCACTTCATTGTGTATAAAAACTATATCTTCTTTATCCATTCATCCATTGATGGGCATTTGGGCTGTTTCCAAGATTTAACTATTACATATTGTGCTGCTGTAAACATGGATATGCATATATTGCTGTAGTATGATGCTTTTAACTCTTTGGGGAAGATGCTAAAGAGGGGAATAGCTGGGTCAAATGTAACCTCTAGTTGTAGTTTTTAGGGAATCTCCATACTGATTTCCATATTGGTTGTACCAATTTACACTGCCACCAACAGTGGAGAAGTGTTCTTTTTTCCCATACAACCCTGCCAGCAGTAGTTATTGGTTGATCTCTTGATAATAGCCATTCTTTCTGGAATGACCAGTGATGTTGAACATTTTTTCACATATTTATTTGCTGTTTCTGAGCTTCTTTTTGGCACTGGGGATTGAACTCAGGGTCTTGCGCTTGCTAGGCGAGCACTCTAACCACTGTGCTAAATCCCCAGCCCCTTTGCTTCATATTTTGAAGAAGGGTGTTCTAGTTGTTTTCAGTTTTTAGTAATTACAAAAAAAAAAAGGCTGTAAACATGCATGTGCAGGTTTTAATGTAGAGATTGAATTTTTACTTCCTTTAGGTAATTATCCAGGAATGTGATTGCTGTATCAAGTGTTTAAATTTGAGAAACTGCCGAACTTTTTAAAAGTGGCTATAAAATTTTGCATTCCCAATAGCAACAAATGAGAGAGTTCATTTTGCCTCATATCCACACAAGCGTTTGGTATTGTCTTTTTTTTTCTTTTAAGTCATTTTCTAATAGATATATATGGTATCTTGTTATTTCCAGTGCTGAGAATTAAACCAAAGGCTCACACGTTAGACTAAACACATACTACCATTAAGCTGTATCCCCAGTCCTTGATCAATTGCTTCATAAAACTTCATTCTCTCTCTCTCTCTCTTGGGTGGGGGGAGCTTGTGCTAGGGATCAAACTTGATCTTGCGCTTGCTAGGCAAGTGCTCTACCACGCAGCTAAATCTGCCCCCCCCCCGCCTTATTTTCAAGATATGGTCTTGCTGTGTAGTTCAGGATGGCCTTGAACTCTGTGTGGCCCAGGCTGGCTCCAACTCAGGTTGATCCTCCTGCCTTAGCCTCCTGAGTGCTAGGATTACAGATATGTGCCAGCACGCCCAGCTAAAACTTATATTTAATAAGGTTTTTGTTTTTTTTTTTTGAGGTGGGGCTAGGAATACAGGTCAGTGATAGAGCACTTACCTAGCCTCCCTGAGGCCCTGAGTTAGATCCTGGGCACAGGCACAGGGATTCACCCCACCCTGCCATGCACATGCACACAAAAATGAGGTGTTTAAAAAGAAACTGAAGGGACTGGGGATTTAGCTCAGTGGTTAGAGTGCTTGCCTTGCAAGCACAAAGCCCTGAGTTCAATCCCTAGCACTTTAAAAAAAAAACAAAAAAAAAAACCTAAAAAGGAAAAACACAAGCTATTCAGTTTGTTCATTTTCGTTTAACACTACCCTTTCCCCGCCCCCTTGGCAGTTTTAACCTGTGCCTCAGGCATGATGGGCATGCATTCCACCCTGAGCTACATGCCCATAATAGAGATGGGGCAGGAGTTTAAAGATTTTCCTAACCTTCTTGGATGTAATTAGAGGCATTTTTTAGAATCTACTCTTACCTTGCTGAAAGACTGATACTAGGTCATTAGGCGTTCATTGACGAGTGCTCGATTTTTTTGACATGCATCAGAGCATTAGGAAATGTGAACCAAACTGGTACCAGTCGCACAACAGTTGCAGGCAGTAAAGGATCGTGGTAGGAGATCTGTATTTAGAATTTTTGAACTCTCATCAAAGTTAGGGGCCTTCGCCACTTATGTTTTATTGTTCAGTCTTTCAGCTGTACAGTATCTGGGCTGCCCTCACGGCTTGCTTCTTCCAACTATGCTTGTGGAAGACTGTCTAGAAGATTGAGCTAGCAAGACTGAGTAGGAAGAGAGAACATATTGCAGTTACTTGATTTGGTTTTTTTTTCTAATTCTGCCTCAGGGTATGTCTTGATTCTAAAAGTAATAGAATGCTGTCCTGAGACAGTCTGTGTCCTATAGTCTAGATACTAATTGTTAGCTAGAATCCACTTTCGTTTGGTCTTTGTAACTGTCCTGTCCTGTGTTCCTGGGATACCTTCTTTTTCTAAGATATCTTAACCTTAATGGAACATAACATCTAAATATTCTGGTCATCTAGGATAAGATGCAAGAATGGTTGAATAGCTCTGTATGGTGGGTTTTGTTTGCTTTTTCAATTAGATAATAACAGAACTATTTTGTTTGTGTGAAAGCACTTTGATTCTCCCGAAATAGATGCTTTCCAAATCAATCAATAATGCAAACTCGCTTTCTCTTTAATGTGATCCATCTGGTTAATGCTTGTGTTTCTTAAATTTCATAGATTATGAAATTGTAAAGCTGTAAGAAAACACAGAGATGATCTAGTTAGACCCTTTCACTTTACAGCTGTGACTGCTTAAGTGCAGAAGCTAAGTGACTTACTCAAAATCGTGTAGCTAGTTACTAGGTCAAACGGAGTCCAGACCTCCTGATCCGAAGTGCAGTGCCAATTTCTGATGTAACTACACTAATTTTTTTGTTGTTGCTATGTTTGTGAGTGAAGAACTTATAGCTTAGTAGGAATTACCTTTTCCAAGAAATGGACTATTAAACTACTGTAGTGTTTCTTAGAATTCAAATATTTGGTTGAATTTCTAATATGTGAAGTATTGAGTTAGTGTGTGTTTCTTTCAGTTACCTAGTGTCACTGGATTCTTAGTTACTAACTAAGGAAATTTGTTACATTTCATGTTCTAGATAGAAATTGTCCAACTGAGATAATGGTGAAGTTACAGCTTATATATAGGGAGCACACATTTACCTGTATTAAAATGAATCTTAATGTATTTTTTCTTTGCACAGTAGAGATAATCTGTTAATACTTAATACCATAAAGCAACAAAGGAATTCTGCTTTCATGTGGCGGTACATTTATAAAACTAGAGTGAAGTGTTGTATAAAAATGAAAAGTACAGGGCTGGGGATTTAGCTCAGTGATTAGAGTGCTTGCCTTGTAAGCACAAGGGCCTGAGTTCGATCCCCGGCACCACAAAAAAAAAAAAGAAAAGTACAGGGGCTGGGGATTTAGCTCAGTGGTTAGAGTGCTTGACTTGCAAGCACAAGTCCCTGAGTTGGATCCCCAGCACCAAAAAAAAAAAAAAAAAAAGAAAAGAAAAGTACAGATTAATATGGATCTGGTGAATTCAGGGCTTAAAGAGTGCACATCTGTTGAGAAAACAAATCATAGAACTATTCACAACTTTAGCATCTTTAAATGTGTGTGCTTTGATTCTCTTCAACTGTTTTGAAACCATTTTTAATGAATTTAGAAAAGACCATTTACTCCAAGGAAGCAAGGTAGCCATTTAGGGTACTGTTTGTCATTTTATTATTTCCACAGCATTTTCATGACATAGTATTTTTCATTCTAGTTTGTTTATTTATTTATTTATTTATTTATTTTTGGTGCCAGGGATCAAACTCAGGGCCTTGTGCTTGTGAGGCAGGCATTCTAACTGCTGAACTAAATCCCCAGTCCCTCTTTCTAGTTTATTTATTGGGCAAGAAAAGAGTTAAATGCCTTATTGTTACAAAGTCAGTCTGTTGCAGAACGGTATTAAAAAAGGAGAGAATACGGTTTTCTGAATTGGATCTACAGTATTGAAAGTATTTTAAGCTCTGAATTCTAATTTGAATCTGAAGTTAATGAAGAAATCATCGCAGTTCTAGTCCTACAGGGATATAGGAGTTCATTGATGGAGTTGACAAATAAGACCGGAAAGGTAAAGAGTAGCACAATCTGCTATATAATGAGGTGCAAACTCGATGATATAGTCTGTGAACAGTATAGGAATTTAATATTTCAATTCTACTCCCAATTCTTATGAGTATATACCTTAGAATTCAATTGCTGGGTCATAGGGTGAGTGTATATTTTATTTTATTATTACTGTATTTTTTGCATTGCTGGGAAATCAAACCTAGCACTTGCCAGGCAAGTGCTCTACTGCCAAACTACATCCCAGCCCCTTTTAAATTTTATTTTGAGAGAGACTCTTACTAAGTTGCCCAGGCTGGTCTCAAACTGGGGATCCTCCTGCCTCAGCCTTCCAAATAGGTGAGATTTTTATCGGACGGTCTTGCTGTGTTGTCAAGTCTAGACATTACTCCTAGTCTTGTGATGCTCCATCCTTAGCTTCCTGAATAGCTGGAACTCCAGGCACAGAGCTCTATGTCTGGGAAACACAAATTTTATGTCATAAAGAATATCTACTTTCTTTTTTTTTTTTTTTTTGTGGTGCTAGAGATTGAACTCAGGCCCTTGTGCTTGCAAGGCAAGCACTTTAACCACTGAGCTAAATCCCCAGCAAGAATATCTACTTTCTCTTGTACTTTTACATAGTTAAAATTTATTTGTTAGATTGTTTTTTCTGTGCTGGGGATTGAACTGAGGAGCTCATGCATGCTGAGCAAGGTATCTAACACTGAGCTACATCCTCAATCCATCCCCAGCCCCCTTTCTTTCTTTCTTTCCTTTCTTTCTCTTTCTTTCTTTATTTCCACCTCCTTTATTTAAAAAGTAATTTTGGGATGGAATCTTGCTGAAATACCGAGTCTGGCCTCTAATTTGGATTTCTTCTGCTTCTGTCTCCTGAGTAGTTAGGATTATAGGTGTGTACCATTGTGCCTGGTAACATTCATCTTTTGATTTTGAACTTTTAATTATTTCATAGGCAAGGCTGTACATAGCACTATATCTCTGTCTTTCCTCCTTGAAATTTAACTTCCTATTGTTAGGACAGAACTGACAGCATAAACCTCTTTATGTACTCAGCTAAAATACTACCTCCCAGCTACTAAACATACTTTAAATCTAAGTTGCCACACTTACCAGTACTGATTTCAGGGCCATTGGGATTTATCTACATGTAGACCAGGTTAGGACAATGAATTCTTTTTCTTTGGTTAAAAAAATTTAAGATTTCTGACTTACAGTATATTTTTGAGTGTTCCTACTGATTTATGGTTGAGAAAATTGAGATTAAAAAAGTGGCGACTTGGGTAACTGGTTTATCTATGTTTAGAATTCAGAATTTTTAGACCTCAGTTGTATTCCTAATGTTCCACCTCTCTTTATGGGACATTCTTCCCTATTCAACTTTGGATTTCTTGGATTGGTTTCTTTTTATATTAGAATATATTTACGTGTTGAGTTGTTTATTCAAGATGATAAGGTGTTGTGTTAATTGGAGGGAGCTAATTTGGTTGTACTTAAATTTTAGTACTAAAATTACATTGATTTCCTCCATTATTATAAAGCCCTGTGTCTGGAATGACCAGTTAGAGAAAAGGGAGTATCTATCTAACTTTATGTTTGACCACAACAACCAGGGAAGAGATCAGCCCTTGCTTGGTCTTGAGAATAGTCTCTAGTGTGGCCAGTAAGGGGTAAGATGTTGTACACAAAACTTTGGGTTTTAAAGTAATGAAATACCTCTGCTAGAGGGATGTCTATGCAACTCAAAGAAATTTTTCAAGAACTATAACATATATAACTATAAATACATGATTGTTTTATGATATTTCTGAATTGAGGATAAATTCTAATGTCATAGTAAAGCATAAAAAATAAAATAGTAGTGTTAACTTTGCCATAATGTTTACCTCAAACCAGTAACTATGTACTTAGTTTTATGGTAGTCGTTTTCTTTGAACTCTTTTTTTTTTTTTTGGTTCCAGGGATTGAACTCAGGGCTTTGCGCTTGCTAGGCAAGCACTCTAACCATCTTTTGAACTCTTGAGTTAATGTTTCCTTGCATGTCATTTGTCATCCAAACATTGGTATTAGTAAGGTTTTCTGTTACTGTAAGCTGCTTACAGAGGAAAAACATTTATTATAAATGTTTCAGAGTTGTATAAATTTATAACAAAGTATAAGTGCTTATAATTTTATCCCCATTGAGAAATGTAACAGTTTGGTGTGTATTTAAAAAAAATTTCTTCTTTACGTGTGCTTTTATTTTTTTGGTAGAAAATATGCTGCATACTATTTATTTTCTTGTTTGTGTACACTTTTTTCTTAGTAATACTTCAGTATTTTGTCAGTTTTTAAAATTTTTTTCGTTCTGGGAATTGAACTCAGGGCCTTCACAGAGAACTACATCCCCAACCCTTTTTTACTTCTGATTTTATTATTCATTATTTATTTATTTATTTTTAGTTTGAGGGGGATAGGATCTCACTAAGTAGTTCAGGCTAGCTTTGTCGTCAAGGAGATCCTCCTGCCTCAGCCTCCTGAGTGCTGGGATTACAGGCATGTAGCACCACACCTGGCTTTGTCAGTGTTTTGAGGTTGTGGATAAGATGCTTGGTTTGATGTTTTGTTTTGAGACAGGGTCTTACTGTATAGTCCAGGCAGGCCTTGAACTGGTTATCCTTGTGCCTTGGCCTCTGGAGTGCTGGGATTACAGGCATGTACTACCATGTCTGGCTTTGTTTCGTACTCAGTTTATGAGATTACTTCATATATGACCATTGTAAAAATTTTAACAGGTTACAAAGAACAAAAGAAAACCACATGTAAAACTTTCTAGAGGGTAATCATTGGCCATTAAAATTTTTCACATTTGCAGCTGAGCGTGGTGGTGCATGTCTGCAAGCCCACCACTCTGGAGGTTGAGGCAGGAGGATCACCGTGAGTTCAAGGCTTGCCTGAGTTGCGTAGTGAGGCTGCATCTCAGAAAAACAAAAAAAGAATAAAAAAAATTTTTTTCTAATTTGTTCTATGATTATGTATTTTACATAAATGTTTTATTTTTTTTGTTTGTTTGTTTGTTTGTTTTTTGGTACTGGGGATCGAACTCAGGTCCTTGTGCTTGCAAGGCAAGTGCTTTAACCACTGAGCTAAATCCCCAGCCCTACATAAATATTTTAAATAAAATTTAAATTATCAAGTTTAATGTCTTTTACTTAATATTGAGAACATTATTCCATATCAACAGATTATTATCTCATGGTTATGTCACATATAAATTTCACTATACCTCTCATGGTTTTGTGTTTTTTTTTTGGTGCTGGGGATCGAATTCAGGGCCTTGTACTTGCTAGGGCAAGCGCTGTACCACTGAGCTAAATCGCCAGCTCATGGTTTTTAAGTTATTTTCAGATTTTTATTTTTGTAAATTCTGAGATAAATGTCAACTTTTTATTTTGTCTTGTTTTGTTTTTTGTGGTACTGAGAATTGAACCCAAAACCCCACACATGTTAGGCAAGCCTATACCACTGAGCTACATCCCCAGCTACTTTTGTTTTGTTTTGTTTTTTATCTTTTTTTCTCTGTTTTTTGATGTAGGGTCTCACTATGTAGTTCAGGCTGGCCTTGAACTTGCTAGGTAGCCCAGTGTACTGTCGAATTTAAGATTGTCTTCCCCTAGCCTCCCACATACTGGGCTTATAGGTGTGTACAACCCTATCTGGATTCTTATTTTTTTATTTTGTGATAGGGTCTCCTGAATTGCCTTGAATTTATAATCCCCTTCCTTTGGGGCAGGGTCTTGTTTAGTGGGCTAGGCTGTGCTTAAACTTGCAAACCTCCTGCCTTGTCCTCTCAGTGCTTAGACATCAACTTTTTATGTTAATTTTTTTTATTATTTCCTTGGAAAAGTCTTTTCCTTAGACTTTCATATGTCAACATTGTTATTCTCCAGGGCTCAGTAAATGAACCTTTTGCCCTGTAGTCTTCCAGAAGGTGTGTTCCTCTCAGCAAGGAGTGAAGGTTTATTCTCCAGACTTCCCCAATATTGAATGTCATGATTTTCTTTCATTTCTTTAGTTTATAGATGAGAAAGTGTTGTTTTAGTGTTACGTTATTTTTTGACACAGGGTCTTGGTGTGCAGTTCATGCTGGCCTTGAACTGACTATGTACCCCAGGCTGCCTTTGAACTTGCAGTGAATCCTCCTGCCTCAGCCTCTCCAGTGCTGAGATTACAGGTGGGCACTACCATGCCCTGCTTTAGTGTTACTTTTTTTTTTTTTTTGGTAAGGGGCTTTTTTTGGGGGTCTCTTCTTATTTTAGTCTTTTTTGGTATCAGGAATCGAACCCAGGGCTCATGCTTGCCAGGCAGGTGCCGCGCCGCTGAGCCACATCCGCCCTCAGTGTTACATTTTTAATATGTACTGTATATTGAATGTGATACAGTGCTTTAAACTTTTAGATATCACATTTTTGGGTTTTTTTTGTTTGTTTGGTTTTTTAGCGCTGGGTATCAAGCTCAGGCCTTGTGCTTGCAAGGCAAGCACTCTAATCATTGAGGTAAATCCCTAGCCAAGGATATCACATTTTGTAACTAGAAGGTTGCAAAGTAAAATGAAGTGAGTCTTTTAAAAATAAAACAATAGTTTGAGTTACATCAGCATTGTATTAAATTGTGAAATGTTAGAGATGATGATGAAAATTGCTAAGGATTTGCCTTTCCTAGTTTGAATTGCCACGCACGTATTACTTGGAGCCTGTTGGCAGGCCAGCTGGAGGCTTGGTGGGGTGGCTCTGAAGATTGTCAGAATGTGCTGAGGCTGCTGAGAACCCTCTGCACCCATGGTGAAAAAAACCTTTGTGGAGTAGGAAGATGGTTTGCTAAGCAAATCATTGGTGGAATCAGCATCTTAGAGTCAAATCCCTAACATTATGAAGAACAGTTGCTTTAGAGGCATTTATATTTCACATGTTAATTGTGACTGTTCTTCATTTGTGTTAGAAATGTACCCCAAAGAACTCCTAGTTAGAAAAAAAATTTGTTTTGGTGGTATTGAGGATTGAACCCATGGGTGCTCTCCCACAGTGTGGCTTATTGCTTGTATCTGAACACTTAAAACAGCATTTGACTTTCCTTTTCTTTAATTTTTTTTTTTTTTTGGTGCCAGGGATTGAACTCAGGCCCTTGTGCTTGCAAGGCAAGCACTCTAATCACTGAGCTAAATCCCCAGCCCCTCTTTAATATTTTTAAATGATTACTATTCCTACTTTAAGAAAGACTTTATTTTGGCTGATCTTTATTCTAGTCTGTCCTAAGGTGATCTAGTCTAGTCTGTCCCAAGATGAGTTAAGGAGCAAAAGGATCATTTTTTACAAAGGTCGCATCTTACTGGGTGTTGTGGTGGACACCTGTAATTCCAGCACTCAGGAGGCTGAGGCAGGAGGATTGCCTCGAGTTTGAGGCCAACCTGGGCTACATGATGAGTTCAAGGCCAGTCTGAACTACATAGGGAGACCCTGTCCTTAAAAACAACAAAACAAATAAAGATAATGTCTTTTCTGTTTTTCTTTTCTCTCCTTTGTGCCTCTTTTTTCAGTACTGGGTATCAACCCAGGGCCTTTGCCCTGAGCTTAGCCCTCAGCCCTTTTTATTTTGAGATTTTGAGGCAGGATTTTGTTAAGTGGCACTGGCTGACCTCAGATTTAGTCATCCTCCCTCAGTCTCTCAAGCAGTAGTGTATTACAGGCATGGCCACTGTTCCCAGTCTCTCAGCTCTGCTGTGTTTGACCTAATCATGAAATGAAGTGCTCCATCCTTCTCCGTATTTTTGTCTTTGTAAAAACTCTCATAGCTGAGAACCAGAGTGTAGGGTAGGAAGTTTCTGTTCTAAAAGTCTGAGCTGTAAAACTCATGTACTTTTCTTGAGAGTGTATTTCTGAAGCTTATAGGGACATAGTCACTTGAACTTGATATAATTTTACTCACAGTTTTTATTATACCTCATAGCAAGTTAAAGAACTCTAATTGCAAAACAGGGAAGGAATATGTGGTAGAACTGAACAGAGCATCAGAAACAACTTTTGATATAGAAAAAGCGTAGTCTTGTTACAGGGTTGAGGTTCTTGTTCAGGTTCTAAAAGAATTGAGGGCTGGGCCTCGTGGCGCATGCCTGTAATTCCAGCACTCAGGAGGCTAAGGGAAGAGGAACGCCTCGAGTTTGAGGCCAGCCTGGGCTACATAGTGAGTTTAAGACCTTCCTGAACTACATAGTAAGACCCTGTCTCAGAAAAATAAACAGATAAACAAACAAAAAAACCAAAGAATTGAGCAGGACATCCAAGAGAAGCGCCAGGATCAATGATTTATGTGAAAGAAAAGACAAGACACACTCCATAGGGCGGCAGGGAGTTAGTGAGTGAACCTCACAGCACCAAGGTGGTTTTGTGTTGAGAGTTTTAAACTTTAGGGATAAGGTTTGGAATTGAGAATTTGGCTTAAAGTATGACTCCTGCCAATAAGGCACTTGACTTGGTCTCTCTGTCAGGGTAGTAGAGTTTTTGACCTTTTATGGCCTGTGGAGGAACTGTCAGTGGGATCCAAAGCCCATGGGGATGGGGGAGGGGCAAATCTGCATAGTCAGTGGTGTGGTAATTAGGGTTGGGGTCAGGCGGAGGTTGCAGAAGATGACTGGGCACCGGGGACTTACTGGGTATAAGCTAAGTCACTCTGGTTACCTTTTTCCATTATGTTTAGATATGGGCATCCTGGTTCTGGGCTAATGTTTAACTCACAAGGTGTATCTAGTCCCAGAAAGTGGGCTCCTAGGTGTACCTTCCTTTCTGACTACCAGCTGTTTTACTGGTTAACTTATGTCTGAAGTCTAGCCCAGAGTGGGCTCCGAGGTAGGCTGCCCTTATAACTTTTTCCTTGACTACCTCTTCCCTCAGTAATTAAAACTTAGTGGATTTTACTATAGAGTATTTGGCCTTACATACTTCAGTAAACTTAGCTCAAGAACATTATTATTGTTAATGTCTTTTTTTTTTTTTTCTTTTTTTTGGCAGTACTGGGAATTAAACCCAGGGCCTTTGCACAGAGGTACATCCTCATTGATTTTTGTTTTATTTATTTTTTTAACTTAAATTTTTTTGTGGGGAGTGCTGGGGATGGAACTCAGGGCCTTGCGCTTACTAGGCAAGTGCTAGTAAACTAAATCCCCAGGCCCCCAGTACCTTTTCGGTTTTTTGAGACAGGGTCTTGCTCATTCACTGAAGTTGTCTGGGCTAGGTTTGAACTTGAAATCCTCCTCCTTCAGCCTCCCCTGAGTGCTGTGATTACAGACGTGTGGCCCTATACCTTACTAGGGGACTTTGTTGTTTTGAATACAGTGTTTCATCCAAAAAAATTCAATTCACATGTTACATTTCTGTCATCTTAAGAGTTCATGTGTGAGAAAATGCTCTTTAACCTTTGTATCTCTTCCTTTCCAAAGGAAAGGAATGAAGGAATGATAGAATATGTCTAATTTTCTTTTCTTATTGAATTGCCTTGGTTATTTTATTGAATTACTTTGGATGAATTCTTTTTGCTGGAGACATGAATAGAGTAGAAGATGAAACAAGATAAAAACTAAGGAAACATATGTTTAATTTCCTTTTCTTATTTTATTGAATTGCCTTGGAGTGTTTAAAATTTTTTTTGTTTTTTGTTTTTGAGACAGGGTCTTGCCAAGTTCCTTAGGCCAGCCTTGAATTTGTGATCCTCCTGCCTGAACTTCCTGTTTAGTTGGAATAAATCTGTAGTATAACTTTAGAGTTTTACAGATCAAGATGCTAAACTTCAGTTTCTCAGAAATTCATTTATTTGAGGGATAATCTCTTAATTATTAGACTCATAGGGGTTGTTGTATTTAAAAGATGTTCAAATCTTCTCACAGATATAGTTTGACATATAAAGGCACATATAGTATTTAAAAAATTTGGTTAGGTGTATTATGTTTGGTGGAGGCATGAGTAATGGGAAGTTGGGACAGGATAAAAATTAAAGAAAAATATGAAATGATTAGGTTGGTAAGAGTGATGTTGGGGAAAAGAAAATGAGGTAGTTTATACATAAGTATGCTAATACTGGGCTAGGATATAGCTCAGTGGTGGAACACTTGCCTCCTAGCTTGTGTGAGGTCCTAGATTGATTCTTAGTACTAAAAAAAAAAAAGGTAGTATTTTTGTTGTTGGAGTATTCATTGAAAGGAAGTTTTACATTTTCTTTTTTCATTAGGTCCCATTTTCCATAGGCCTTTTCTGTTTGTCATATATTGTCCTTTAGTCTTTAAGAGTAGCTTGTTTAAAATGATTTCTAATTATTAGCAAGTAGTATAAAAGGAAATGTTGAGTAACAGCATTTTTTCCTGTTATAGAATTAGAAGCATTGGTTTGGACATGAACTTTTATGCAACTTTGAGCAAGCTTAGTAGAGAAGGGTTGGTTTTAATTAATGTTTTTCTTCTTTGTAGTAGACCAACTGTTTCTTTTCTCATTGTACTTTAGTTTAAAGAAGAAACACTCTTTTTACTCAGTTCTTTTGATATTTCAAAGAGAAACTGGTAACACCTGTCTCTTCTTCCCTTTCTGCCTTTTTAATTTTGCTTTTTTTTGTACTGGAGATGGAACCTAGGGCCTCGCACATGTGTGCTCTGCCACGGAGTTACACCCCACCTCCCATGTGACTCACTTTTGTGTAATATTAACACAGTTAGTCGTGCTTCCCCTCCACCCCCAGGCCTTAGGAGAGTGCTCCCTTCTCTACTTTTCTCAAACATTATATTTTTTAGTTTTTTAGTGGGTTTTGAATTGAGAGGCTTTGTTCCAGTCACAGACTTTTCATCTAATCAGTCTGGTGATCTAGATTGGCAAGGTATTTATTTATTTATTTATTTATTTATTTATTTATTTATTTATAATAGGTATTTATTTTTACTCTTTTAGATTGTTATGTTACCTTTATTTACTAATACTCTGTGTAGAGTGAGGAGTCTTAGTGGGTTCTCGTGAACTGAGTATGGCATCACAGGAAAAAAAGGAGAAATACTTGGTCCTGTGTAACGTGGTAATACATCCACTGGCAAACGTCAGAGTAAAACGAATTCATATTTTTTTCGAGATTCTGTTAGTGTAGAATGGCAGCACAAGAAGAGCAGCAGAACTCCTTGTCCTTCTGTGTGGATAGAGAGGTCGGTCCCTTTATAGGTATGGGTGTCTGTCTGACTAGTTTTACTTGCCGATTTAGCTCCTCCTTCCCACAGGTTGCCTTAAAGCTATTGATAGGAAGAACAGGGAGGAGGGCAAAGACCTCTTTGTGGGTAGCCCTCTATCAGATCAAATTCATCATTTTCGTGTAGTGGTTCTTATTTCACCAATGAAGATACTGGGTCCCTGCCCTTTGCCTTATCTTCTGAAGCCTTCTGTGAGTCAGTGCTTGGGCTTGTGAAACCATTCTGACTTCCTTCTTTATAAAGGAGGTGCATTCAAGTAGTATCTTTTACTTGTTAGTGATGTAGGCCCACTTCCCTTTGTTGACATTTTGCAGCGCTGGAACTGCATTGTTTATTTACCATAAAATATACATCTGGTTGATTACGACAGCCACAAAGAGTGAGATGTCTGTAGCTTTGAAATAAAAACTACAGCATGACAGACTTTACAGTGACTAGTTTCTTAAGTTTGGCTGCCCATGGAAATTAACCGACATCCTGAAACAGTTACATGAGACAATCACTGAGGGTAGATTTAAGGTGCATGTTTGCCTGAATAATTTTCAACTAAAAATAGAAAAGGGAAACCAGCCAGATTAAAATCATAGTGATATTCATTTTATTGCATAAATAATGTAATAAAAATACTAAAGATTAAAGGGAAACGTGAATTTCAGTGCCCTAAATATTTTCTTTTCCATTCTTCATGTTTATTTGTCTGTAAGTGCAGTATACCTAATTTTTATTTTTTGGTAGTAAGGTCATAAATATATTTTATAGTCGGTAAAGCCATATTTTAAAAACTAGGGATACTGAGAAAATTAAGAGACCTTTAGAAATGGCTGGAAAAAGTTGGGCATGGTGGTTCATGCCTGTAATGCCAGCACTTGGAAGGCTGAGGCAGGAGGATTGCTGTGAGTTCAGGGGCAGCCTGAACTACATCGTGAGATCCTGTCTCAAAAAACAAAACAAAAAAACCTAAAAAACATTTATTACCAGTTAACAGTACCTACAGTTTATTTGCAGTAATAAAAGAAACTATCCTTAAAAGAAGTCTTACTGGTATTAACCACCTAAAAATGATAGACTCAATTGGAGAGGAAAAAAAATACCTTAAAAAATTATGGTTGAAGCCAGGCATGGTGACCCATGCCTGTAATCCCAGCACTCAGTAGGCTGAGGCAAGAGGATTGCCTGGAGTTCAACACTGGTCTGAACTAAAAAAAAAAATTATAGTTGAAATGGCTGGAAAGAAAACAAAGAAAAATAAAAAACAAAGCCCAAATGATGGCCTAAGCATCGCATGAGTGCTGTCGGAAGGACCTCTTCTAGTTCCAGATGTCTTGATCTTCAGTTTTGTTTTGTTTTAGGTTTTTTTTGTTGTTTGTTTGTTTGTTTTGTTTTGTTTTGATGCTGGGGATCGAACTCAGGGCCTTGTGTTTGCTAGACAAGCACTCTAGCCTCTGAATTAAATCCCCAGCCTTGATCTTCAGTTTTTAGGAGGTATACGTGGGACTCGAGATAAGAATAGTAGTTATGCAATGTAGGGAAAAAGACCAGCGATCCACCTTTCTAAAATTGAAATCCCAAAAGACCTAATAATTTACCCTCCTCTAAAGAGGAGCTGGAGGGAAAAAGCAGCCTAGCAAAGAGAGATAGTCTGCTTTCCCCTCTCAACCTTGGCTGGGAATAGAGAAAGAAGTTTGCTCTTAACATTCATAATTAGAAACAAATCCTTGTTGAGGTTCAGGACCCCACTGTCTGTGTGACAGGAAAAACAATAGCTAAGACTTGCTTTAGGTGGTTAAGCTTGGTATGATAAAAGTGATTTGAGATTGTTTCTGGAGGAATATTCCCCTCAGAAGCATCAGAGAATTACCAGAGATAATATTCCAGACAGCCTGACCTCCCTGTTGGAAAAAAAAAAAAATTCACAGAGAGGTGAAAAAATAGATCACCACAAGCACAGCAGAACACCAAAATCTGACTCACCAAAGGCTTCAGGTATTGTCATTACTGGGTGCTGAATATAACAGAAGCATATTTCATATGTTTGAATAAGCAAATGGGAGAGTGAAATGTGTGACTTAGGAATAAAGGATTATCCAAATAACCAGATAGAATCCATTAATGAAAGTAGTTGAAATTATAAATTCAAGGACAGACTTAACAGCATATTAGGTAGATTGAAAAGGGAGTTCTGAAGTAAAATCAAGAGTGCTATACAGGAAGACAAAAGATACAGAAAATATGGGGCTGGGGATTTAGCTCAGTGGTTAGAGTGCTTGGCTTGCAAGCACAAGGCGCTGAGTTCGATCCCCAGCACCAAAAAAAAAAAAGATAGAGAAAATACCTGTGTAAGATATGAAAAGACTGAAAAATTCTCGTGTACATACATTTATGGTAAGTGGAAAAATGACTTTGTGAAGATTTACGTATCTTAATCCCTAGAAGTTGTGAACCTGTTACCTTTAGTGCAGAGGAGACTTTGCAGGTGTGATTAATGATCTTGAGATCCAGAATAGTCCCTAGAAGAATAAAAGTTGGAGTAGTGTGCTGGGGATATAGCTCTGTGGTAGAATGCTTGTGTAACATGTGCAAGGCCCCGGATTTGATGCCGAGCGCTTGGTGGGGAATTGCGGCAGAGTTGTAGAAAGCAAGTGGGATGGGAGAGGAGAACCTCATGTGATGTGAAAAAATAATACGGTAAAAGTAAGGCCAAATGTGTCACCGTAATGAATATTTAATGAATTCCATGCCCTAGTATTTTTTTAAAATTGTTTTCGCGGTCCTGAGGCTTAAATTCAGGACCTTGCTCATGCCAGGGAAGCACTTTACCACTGTGCTACATCTCCATGCTGCTTTTTAAATTTTATTTTGAGACAGCGTTTCAGTAATTTCCTCAGTGTGGCCTCAAACTTGCAATCCTCCTGCCTCAGCCTCCCCACTAGCTAGTGTTAGAGGCGTGGGCCACCTGGCCAATACTCTCGTTAAAAGAGACAGGTAGTCAGTGGCATGTAAAACCATAAACTACACGTTGTTAAAATTGCTGAGTTAAAATACTAGGACGGACGGGTGATCATGAAATGGCAACGGGCGGGTGCAGATGGGGGCGTCGTTTTGCCTGCGTCTGACGGAGAGTGCTCGATGCAGTTGGCTAGAGATGCACCCCAGAGACACCGTGAGCCGGTCGGCGCGTCGGCTATTAGCGTGTTGGAAGCGGCTTTGTCCAGACGCCCGCCGGCTCCGCGGCGGGTGGCGACTTCCGCCCTGTGACGAAACTTGGCAAGTAATTACACATTTTTCCAGAATTGAACTAGAAGAGGAAACTTTAAAAGAAAGTGGTCCCCCAGAAGGGAATAAAGGTTGGAGTCTCGTTTCGATGGGAGAATGTCCGCAGAGCGTGTGTTCAGGCCTTTGGACTGAGAGTTCCTGTTCTCACAGGTGACTACGCCCAAGAAGTAGTTTTCCTCCCAGAGTTTTGCATCTTTTTTTGGGAAAATTGGTTACAAACAATCTTTTAAACAATTAAAAAAAATTATTGTTGCAGAGGCAAGCTGGAAGTAAAAGGATGAAAAATGATATACCTGGCAGAATATAAACGCAAAGGAATTGATAGACAGTAATCACATTGCATATCACTTACCTGAAATGCTTGGGACTAGACGTGTTTTAGATGTCACAGTTTTTCAGATTTCAAAACTGTCGTGTATGTGTAACAATGTACTATCTTGGGAAAGGGACCCAAATCTACATATCAATTTGTTTAAACTTTATATTCTTTATTAGTACATATTTGTCATATCTATTGATCACATTCATCATAGGGAATTTGTACTTGTACATAATCTATCTTGATTCTTCTTTTTTTTCTGTTCCTCTCCCCACCCTTCAACCCTTCTTCCTTTCCCCATTTACAAAACTTTGTTTCCTTTGTTTTCCTTCTGTAATCTTTTTTTCATTTTCCTTTCCTTTCTTTCCTTCTCCCCACCTTCCTGTTTCCCTTCCCATTTGAACATATTCTTCCCACTTCCCACTGACTATCCTCCACTATATTCCTTGTTTACCCTTTGGGTTTCTCACACAAGACAAACGATGCAGTATGTCAACTTGTGTGTCCGATTTATTTCACTTAAATTATGGTCTTAAGGTGCATCCGTTTTCCTAGAAATGACTGAAGTTTATCTTTTATGGCAGAGTAGTACTCCATTGCATATAAATACCACATTTTCTTTATCCATTCATCTGTTGAAGGGCGTATGGGTTTTTTCCAAGATTTAGCTATTATAAATTGTACTGCTATAAAAACATGGGTATACATGTACTGTATCACTGGGGAGTGATGCTTTTAGCTCTTTTGGAAAGCTACTAAGAGGGGAACACCTGGGTCAAATGGAACTTCTAGTTTTAGTTTTTTGAGAGGTCTCCATACTGATGTCCATAGTGGTGTACCAGTTTACACTCCCACCAGCAATGGAGAAGGGTTTCTTTTCCCCCATAGCCTCCTGAACATGTTATTGTTTGATTTCTTGATGATAGCCATTCTTCGTGGAGTGAGATGGGATTTCGGTGTTTTTTAAGTTTATATTTCTTGAATGACCAGTGATGTTGAGCAATTTTTCATATATTTATTCGCTGTCTGTACTTCTTCATCTGAGAACTGTCTATTCATTTCAAATGCCCATTTTTGGATTGGGTCTTTAAATTTGTAAGGTCTGATTTTTTTTTTTTTAATTTCTTCACGTATTCTGGATGTTAGTTCTTTGTCTAAGGACTGACTGGTAAAATTTTTTCCCCATTGTGTGGGTTGTCTCTTCACTCTGTTGGTGGTTTCCTTTGCTGTGCAAAAGCTTTTTAATTTGGTGTGATCCCAGTTATTGATTCTTTGTAATATTGCCTGTTCAATTGGGGTTTTGTTCATAAAGTCTTTGCCTATACCTGTGTCTTTCAGAGTTTTACCTAGTCTGTCTTCCAGCAGATTTAGTGTTTCTGTTTTGATATGTAGATCTTTGATCCATTTTGATTTTAGTTTAGTGCATGGTGAGAGATAGGGTCTAGGTTCAATATTTGGCATGTGGAAAGCCAGCTTTCCTAGCACCATTTATTAAAGAGGCTATATGTTTCTTCTAGCGAAGGTGTTTGGCCCCATTGTCAAAGATAAGGCTTTTTATTTTTTGTAGTGCTAGAGATTGAACCCAGGGCTTCATACATATTTGGCAGGCACTCTACCACTGAGCTGCATCTGTGTTCTTTTTATTATTTTGAGACAGGGTTTTGCTAAATTGTCCAGGCTGTTGTTAAACTCATGATCCTTCTGCCTCATTCGCCTGAGTAGCTGGGGTTACAGGTGTGGGCTAAATTTATGTTTCTTACACACCTTCTTCACATAAGCTGAAGGTAATTTTATTCAGTATTTATTTATTTTATTCAGTATTTATTTACTGTGCCTGTGTTTTGACTGTAACCTGTCACATAAAATTGTGTGGAATTTTCTGCTTGTGATATCATGTCAGTACTCACAAAGTTTCTGATTTTAGAGTATTTTGGATTCCAGATTTTCTGATTATTGGTGCTCAGACTATAATAAAATAGACTTCAGGGTAGGGAGCATTTCTGGAAGTAATAGTGGGATCATTGTTTCAGATGGGAGTAGCTTTTTGCTGCTGGGTAGAGATGTCAGTAATGGTAGAAGACAAACCTTAAACCGACCATACTGGCATACATTTATAATCTCAGTATTCTGGGAGGCTGAGGCAGGAACATCGCAAGTTTGAACCCAGCTGGAATAATTTAACAATTTATTGACATCCTATCTCAAAATAAAAAGGGGAAAATGGGCTGGGGGGGTTTACCTCAATGAGAAGGCCTTGATTGTGGAGGTTTCATTTTGTTGCCAAGTTTCCAGTATACTTCTCTGAGTCTTTACCACCATCTTCAGCGTGTGGCTGACTTTGTGGCCCAAGAAGATTGCTTGGAGCATTAACTCTCACTGACTGTAGGAGAAGGGACAGGGTGTTGGATGTAGCATGTGCAAGGTGACGTGCCATCTAGTAAAGTGGGTCGGCGGAAGTCCTGCCTAGCAACTTCTTTGTTTCTTAGCTGCAAGACAGTTGGGAAATGTATTTTAGGGTAGCACATTGTTGCCCAGAATACTACTGGACTTTGCTTAGTGAAGAAAGAGGAGAAACTAGATATTGGGGAGGCCACCAGCAGGCTCTACCATATCATATAATTATAAAAATTTCAGTTTGCAAGGAAGATGTTAGATTGTGAAGTTGTTTTGCACCAGATAACACAAATTCAACATACACACATAAGTCATAAATAACAGCTATTAGGATAAGTATACAAATTCAATCTCATAATCAGAGTTTTTAACATTAAAAGAACATAATGAACTTGAATTTCTAGGTGAATATGGAACATTGTACTCGTTGAGCATGGTGATACTTCCCCATAATCCCAGTACTTGGAAGGCTGAGGCAGGAAGATTGCAAGTTGGAGGCCAGCCTGGGAACCTAGCAAGTCTCTGTATTGAGAAACCACACCAAATGAAACACATTCTACTCAAATTTCGAAGAACCAGTATCTTGCAGTTGCTATCGTATGGCATTTTGTGGAATCTAGAATTTCTGACAATGTGGATTGGGATTGTAGCTCCATAGTGGAGTTCTTCTCTTGTATTTGATCCCTAGCCCCACAAAAAGAATTTCTTCCCCTGATAATGCAAGAGATAATCATTCAATAGTCTTGTAAGTAGCCCTGCAAATCTCAACAACTTCATAATGATGTATGCTAAATTCTGGCACAGTTTTTTAAAGAGAAGTTTAAAAAATGTACTTCTGTATAACTGGAGATTGCAGAAATCATAGAGGTTTAATAATACTTAAAACTGAATGGAGCATCACTATTTGTAGTGATGGAGTGCGTCCTTAGTAATAGTAATTCCCAGCACCAAACAAACCAAATATTCGTGGATGCAACTTAGTGGTTCTGAGGCATAGTATATAATCAAATTTCATAAGTATTCTATGAGAGCTGGAAAAGAAAGTGTGGGTTGGGGATTTAACTTAGTGGTAGATCATTCACCCAGCAAGCACAAGGCCCTGAGTTTGATCTGTGCACCCCACCAAAAAGAAAAGACCGAGTATTCTCCTGGTGTTGGGGGCAGTGTTTAATTAAGAGAGCAATAGAGCCTCAGAGCTTCAGTCAGTACTGTCAGCAACTCCTCCTACTCACCTGTTAGCATACAAGACTCTGGTGTCACTTCTGGCGACTGTCAGCCTGTGCTGCTGCCCCTTCTGTTTCTTTTGGTTTAATCTGAACTGCTTAATTACACTTCAATCAGATAGACCAGTGGATCTAAACCTTCACTGTGTATCAAAATCATCTCAAGGATTTGTTAAAACACAGGTTGCTAAGACTCACTCCAGAGTTTTGATCTGAGATATGTCCCTAAATTTGCATTTAACAGACTACTAGATGATGTCCATGCTGCTGACTGTGCTTTGAGAACTACCCAACTGGAGATTATACCTCTTTGACTCCATCCCTTTGTAACTGCCAGTTTTTTCCTGAAACCCTTTTCTTCTTCCTTCTTATATTAACATGTTCATAACAGGACTGTAATTTGTGTGTCTCGCTATCAGGTGGCTCTAATTTAATGAAATAAATAAATTTGTTGATTACTGTAATAATTTTTTAATTGTTAAAAATATATTAATATTTATATTTGGGCAGTAATTATTCAAATTTAAGCAGCTAACTAGATTTCAGTCCATTATTGGCTTTTTATTTATTTCATTAGTAAAAAGACCAATAGAAGCCAGGTGTGGTGGTGCCCATCTGTAATCCCAGCATTTGGGAGGCTGAGGCAGGAGGATTGCTGAGAGTTCCAGGCCAGCCTGGGCTACATAGTGAGTTCAGTACAAGTGTGAAGTACACAGTGAGACCCTGTCTCGAAGATTAAAAAAACAAAACAAAAAGACCAATAGAAGTGATTAGATTCGTTTGTACCACCAGTAGTATGAGCCACCCAGTGGGACAGTCATGCATGTACTACTAGTGATACAGGCCAGCAGGAACATATTAAACTTTTTTTTTTGAGACCAGGTCTCAATAAGTAGTTCCAACTGACCTTGAACTCACTGTTTAGCTCAGGCTGTCCTGGAACTCACAGCTATCCTCCTGCCTCTGACTCCTGAGTGCTGGGATTACAGGCATGCAGCACTGCACCTGGCTTAAACATTTTTTCTCATCTCTCCTTATTCACATAGCTAAAAGGTAGAAGCAACCCAGATATCCACGGAGAGATAGATGGGTAAACGAAATGTGGTATATACATACAGCAGAATATTATTCAGCATTGGCGAGAAAGGAAATTCTGGCACATGCTGCCACATGAACCTTGAAAACAGTGTGCTTACTGGAATAAGTCAAAGACAGAAAGACAAATACTGTATGATTCCCTTTATGTAAGGTACTGAAACAGGTAAATTCATAGCGACAGAGTAGAGGGTACTAGGGGCTGAGGGGGCTGAGAAAGGGAAGTTACTGTTTAATAGGTACATGATGCTAGGGAAGAGATTTCATACACAGATAATGGTGATAATTACATAGTACAGTATTATGAGTGTATTTAATGACATTGAATTGTACATTTACAGATGGTTAAAATGATTCATATTGTTATATATATTTTACCACAATAAAAAGCAAGCAAAAGTATTAGCTTATGACTAGAAAAAACTTACCAGCAATCTTTGAGCTTTCTTTTTTTTTTTTCTTCCTTTTTTTGTGGGGGCAGTGCTGGGGGTCAAACTTAGGGCCTTGTGCTTGCTAGGCAAGCACTCTACCACTGAGCTAAATCCCCACTGAGCTTTTATTTTTTGTATCATATTTTTATGGGTTCTGATATTTTTTAGTATCATGTTTCTAAGTAATCGGAAAAATCACTTGTATCTTAAAAAGATACATTATAAAATATGTAATAGAAAATTGTAATGTAAATCTTGCTAGTTCAAAGCTTTGGATTACTTAGATTTTTCCATGGGGATATGACTAAG
Organism: Hystrix cristata; assembly: GCA_004026905.1. Classification (NCBI taxonomy): domain Eukaryota; kingdom Metazoa; phylum Chordata; class Mammalia; order Rodentia; family Hystricidae; genus Hystrix; species Hystrix cristata. The sequence continues at coordinate 42,908 of PVJO010003912.1, read as the reverse complement.
CCTGTGATTTTCCCATGAAACTGTTATTAGCCTGGGAGTAAATTTCTTCTTTAATAAAAGGTGGGTTTACATTGGTTATAAATGTCCTCTAGTTTGTTACAGTTGTATGAATTATTTTAATCTGTTGTTTTGTCTTAAGTTATCTTAAAAATGTGTTAATTAAGCATATTCAGTGACACACATAAGTTACTGAGAGCAGATACTATTTATCATGATTACTGTAGATTTCATTGGCTTAAAATAAATATGAAAGGACGAAAATGCAGAGTGTCAGTGTAGGTTTTCTGTGTGTTCTGGTTTTGTTGTTTTACAGTTTCCTTGTAATTAGAAGAAGGGAAATGAGAAGGATAAGATCTAATCAATTGAGGGTGCTTGTTAAGTAAGTTTCAGTTAATTGAAAACAGTCAATGTAATTAAACATTCATTCTGATTTGGGCCCAGTATTTGACACTACCTTTACATGAGACAACAGACCCTAGTTGCACAGTTACACCGTCTGATATATAGATATGCTACGAACAATTAGTAGAGTGATAAATGGATCTATGAATTCTCATTTATTCCTGCATGATAAATTATTGAACAACTGCAGTACTGTGCTAGACCCTATGTGACAGTGGAGGTACAGTGATAAACCAAACATTTACACCTATATTCAAAGAGTTTACAGGCATATCATAAGCAAATTTTATATTTTCCCTATCCCGAAGTTTTGAAACAGCTAGAACAAGACAGAAAACAGCAATAAGTTGACTCACACACAACACTGGAAGAACTCAAGCCATGTTGCAGTTTCTGTGTGAATTGTGTATTCTCCCAAGAAACAGAAAAACATTGAATACAATCTAAATCTTTGTATTCTTCTGAAAGTCTCATTAGGGAAACAAAAAATCAGAATACTGTGATCTTTGGGCTTAGCCCAAGGTAGAGAAAAGCAAGTAATTTGGGGAATATGCTTTTTGGTGACAGTCTGTTAAAGTACATAAAAGGTCTCAGTAGTTTAAGCTTTACTGGTTGCATTTCCTTAGTTTTAAATTAAAAACCCCTTTTTCAAGTTCCCTGAATAATGTGCTCTTAGAAAATAGTACTTTTGTTTTACTCCTGAGATGTAATTGTCAGGATTTCTTTATTCCCTCCCTTCCGAGAAACTTTGGCTCATGTTTAAAGCTGAGTATATACTTTGAAAATAAAGACAAATTTCCTAGCTCTCTACTACTATGCTGAAATTTCAAAGGCTTGTACATTGCTGTAAATCATGTTTATCATTGGTTTTAATGTGTGTACGTTAGTGTTTTTGTAAGTTGGTTGTGGTTTACAATTTACCTACCATGTTCAAGGCCCTGGTTTTGATCTTCAGCACCACAAAAGCAAAAAACAAACAAACAAAAACTTCACATAAAAATAAAGCATGGAGGTTGGGGGTTTAGTTTAGTGGTAAAGTGCTTGCCTAGGAAGCACAAGGCCCTGAGTTTAATCCCCAGCACGCGCGCACGCGCACACACCCACACCCACACACACACACACACACACACAGCATAAAAGTAAAATCCTTTCTTGAACTGTCATGGTTTGTTTTTGTGTGTGTGTGCGCGTGTGTTTTGTTTGTTTGTGTTTTTGAGATAAGGTGTCTCTATGTAGTTAAAGCTGGCCTTGAACTCAGCTGTGTAGCCTAGGCTGTCCTGGAACTCATGGTAAACTTCCTGCCTCAGGCTCTCAAGTGCTGGGCTTACAGGCATGCTCCACCACGCCCAGCTCAGTGTTTTCTTGAGCTGTGTGTGCTGCCATACTCCTATTGTCCCAGCTACTCAGGAGCTCAGGGGTTAAGAGCAACCTGGGCAACATAGCAAGAACCCCTTGTTTTTTGTTCTGAGGATGTAGCTTTGTGATGGGCCACTTCCTTAACTGCACAGGCCCTGGGTTTGATTTCCAGTACAGTCAGTCAGTCAGTTTAATCCAAGATGAAGAGGCTTTCACTCATTTTGAATGAATGAGGTGAAGTGGATGTTAAGATGGTGAGGTCCAGATGATGTGAATAGAAACATAGTGCAGTTCGAGGTTTCTTTCTACCATTCTTCCCTGTGTAGTGTCAGACCAAGGTGACCTTTCCAAATCTTACTTCTCTCATGTGTAAAGTGTAAAGCGAGAATAACTAATACCTCTCACATAGGGTGGCTGTTAAATGGGGAAGTGTCCTGTGTAGTATAGTACCTGGTGTGCAGTAGGCACTCAAGAGATGCTTGTTCTCAGCAAGTGTAAAAATTCAGATGTGTAAGAAGAAAGAAAAATTCAGAGATGCGCATTAAACTCTAAAATTATAATAGTTAAAGATGGTAATAATTGTGGAACTGTCAAAACCTTTATTTAAGATAGTTGTGAGTCTAGTTCTCTGCACTTTTAATTTGTCATGGAAATGATTAGATAACCTTTTATGATTCTGGAGCTATAAGTGTTTTTTAGTATGAAGTGAGCCATTGTAATAGAATAGTGCAGGACTAACAACTTGCAGGATATGTAGTTTGTTGGGGTTTTTTTGTTTTGTTCTGTTTTGGCCTTGAGCTTCCCACCCATATCTCTTCCAAATTATATCATTCAGTTATGTTTATTGAATGTAATGAGATACTGATCATGTACATTCATAGAACTCGAAAAGAAATGTGCTGTGGGAGAATGTAACTGTAGCGTTATACCAAGGAAAGTAAAATATAATTGAAGGATACTTCATATTGTTCTAGTCTTCTTAAGAGACTTTTATTTTGGTTTATTACTACTTAGTTTTAAAGGATGACTATAGGATAAAGTGTAGACTGTTTCTGATATCATAGAAATTAAAAAGACCAAGAGTCCTGATATTAAGTCTTTTTGTTTTATTTGTTTCTTTTGAGACAGTGGCCTTGAACTCACTATGTAGCCTAGGCTGGCCTTGAATTTGCAAGGATCCTCCTGCCTGAGCCTCCCAAGTGCTGGGATTACAGGCATGTGCCACTACACCTGGCTCCCAGCTGATAATTAAATGTTTTTGTTTTGTTTTGTTTTTGAGACAAGGTCTTGTTATGTAGTTCAAACTGGCTTTGAACTCATCTTCATCTTCCTGCCTCAGCTTCCCAAGTGCTGGGACTACAGGCATGTGCCAACTTGCCTGGCTGTTAAATCTCTTATTAATCAAATTCCCATGGTTCAGATGCTTTTATGTGTTCAAGCATTATGTTGCCTAACACATACTACAAAGCACTGGACTCTGTGGTAATAAATTTTATTTTCATGTTAATTCAGCAGTACTCCACTGACAAAAACCAAAGTATATTAATACATGAATATTAATTTCCTGAAGGAATAAAGGAATAAATTTTCTTGGGATAATCTGCACAGTTGTTGCACAGTCAGCAATGAATCTTAAGAATGAAGAAAAGAAGTTAGATGGAATTCATTTATAATCTCAGGCTACAAGACTGTATAGTTTAGGGAAGCCGTCAGTGTTTGTAAAAGCATGGTGCTGGGTTAGGGATTTAGCTCAGTGCAAGGCCTTGAGTTTGCCACCCCCCACCCACCCAAAAGTGCTGTCATGTAAATCGGGTTTTGGAGTCAGGCTGCCCAGTATCCTTGTTTCACTGCTGCCTACTTTGGTGTCTTTTACACTCAGTTTCCTGATCTGTGCCATGAGCAGGATAGTAAAAATACCACTATCTCATGGGGTCGTGGAACAATTTAATGAATTAATGTACTTAAAGTACTTAAACAGCGTTTGGTACAAAAGGGCCTAATACATTTTGGATGTTAGAGTTGTCATTGTTCTACGGTGTGACAGGATATTTTAATCAAAATGAACTATTCTGAGTTTATTATGCCCTGTGAAATGATTACAGAGAATAATAAAGTCTCCTGGGAATAGAGTGGCTTTATATTAAGAATACTAGAAGGAATCTATACCTATTGTGTTTCCATGTAAACTATAAAGAGGATAAGCAGATAATGGCTCTTTGAGGAAATTGGGAGATTAAATATAACTTTGAACCTTCTAACCAGACAGCTGCAGTTGCTTATATATTGAAGTGTATTCAATGACTAATAAATAATTCTTTGAGCTAGGACAAACGCTAAATAGAGCAGCCTCTGTACTGTATCCAGTGTAGCAGATTTGGAAGAGCAGCTCTTCAAGTTAACAATAAGTAATCACACAGTGGAACAGTGACGGCTCATTCATGATGAAAGCAAGAGGAAGATATGATTAAAGTGAGTTCCATTTTTTTTTTAATCAGTACATTTGCAGCACATAACAATTACATTCATGGTGGAGAGTTGGTACATGTAACTAATACATCCTAATTTTTTTTAATTCCTTTCCCACACCTGTAGGAATTCTATCTTAAACTTTGAGAGAGTACCTGACTTCTTTTCGTTTGTTTGTTTTTTGAGGCAGGGTCTTTCTGTGTAGTCCAGGCTAGCCTAGAACTCACTATGTAGCCTAGGCTGGCCTCGAACCTGCTGTCTTGGCTTTCCGAGTACTAGGATTACAGGCATATGCCCCCATGCTTGGTAGTAACTGACTTTAAAAACTTGTTTTAAACATACTGAGAATGCTTGAAAAGAAAAGACTTAGCTATTGGGTACTTTGGGGAGGAAGAGGCAAATTACTTTGTGACTAGCTCATACATAAAACTAAGGAAGAGCAAAGGATAGGAGCTGGGGATTTAGCTCAGTGGTTAGAGCGCTTGCCTCGCTAGCACAAAGACCTGAGTTCGATCCCCAGCACCAAAAAACATAAAAAGAATATAGGAAGAATTGTGTTATAATAAACCTTTATGCTCTACAAAAGTCAGAAAGGTTATAGAATAAGGATTTCAAAAGGCAAAAGATAGTTACTACTTTTCATAAATTAGTTAAGAAAAAAAATTAAATTGTACATAAGATTGCATTAGAGCTAGCAGGCACTCTTGTGAGATTTGTTTCTGCCTTCGGTTATCAGCAATGTTATGGAAAATACAGAAGAATTCAGACTTTATGTTGAAGATCGTTACAACCCCAATTCCCCTTCCTCTTCACTGGCTGTCTTGCTTGCTTAAGGAAAGTTTGATGGTACAGTAATTTCATAATTGGAAAACTAAACCTGTATTGGTGTTAGGCTTTCAAGGCATGTTTAACTGAACTTTGCTGTTTGAGTGTCCTTAATTTAGTGCAGTGTCAAAAGCAGGTGTGCTCACATCAGCCAGTAGCCCAGGGTAATTTTGTGGGATGTATTATAGCCTTTTCTCTTTGTATTATAAACCCATCTGTTTGTCATCTGAATGCTTTCATCATCTCAGTGTAAAACAAGCTTTTATTTTGCAGGTTGCTCATTTCATTAGAATAATACATTAAAATGTTCTTTTTTGGGTCTGAAATTGAGAAGTAGAAATTTTCTCTTGAACAAAAAACAGAAATGAATTAAATTTATCTGGTTAACAATACTAGTCATACTGTTCTGAGCTTTTCTATAGCAAGCATTATAATTATTTCAGACTCACTTTTTTTTTTTTGGTGCTGGGGATCGAACTTAGGGCCTTGCACTTGCTAGGCCAGCACTCTAACCACTGAGGTAAATCCCCAGCCCTCAGACTCACTTTTTATATTAAGACATTTTATTGCTAGGGTGAGAAAAAGATACCTTTATTTTAAACAAGTATTTTTGTTTTTTGAGTTCTCATTCTTGGTTTTAACTTCAAAAGCGATATTTCATTTTGAAAATTATTTTTAAATTAATTTGTTTATTTGAGACAGTCTCATTATATAGTCTAGGCTGGTCTTGAACTTGCTGTGTAGCCCATGCTGGCTTCACACCTCATGATTCTTCTGCATCATCCTTTCAAGTATTTAACTTTTATTTATTTTTTTGAGTTGAGGTCTCACTATATTGCCAGGCTGGCCTCAAAAACTTCTGGGTTCAAGTGATCCCACAGCCTCATCCTCCTGAGAACTGGGACTATAGCTGTGCTCCACTGTGCCTGTCTCTAAGAACTAGATGAGACATTATACAATGATTGCTCTTACAGTGCTTAATTATTATTTGCAGTGCCAAGGATTGAAGTTGAAGCCTTCACACTGAACTACATCCTCAACTGCCTGCTTTTCTTTCTTTCTTCTTCCTTCCTTCCTTCCTTCCTTCCTTCCTTTCTTTCTTTCTTTTTTTTTTTTTTTAAGTTTTTGATTTTGAGACTGGGTTTCACTCAGTTGATGAGTTGCCCAGGCTGTGTTGGAATTTGTGATCCTCCTGCCTCAGCCTCCCAAGAGTGCTGGGGTCATAGGTATGCACCAGGATACCTGGCCAGTGTTAAATTAAAAAAAAAAATTAATTGCCAACATATATAAACTGGGAGATTTTATTGAAATTTCTTAGAAAACAAGTGGTGACAAAGGGTCTACATTCTTATACAACAGATACTCAGCAGGAGGAGAGAGTATAGATGGGATACCCTCTGGTCACTTTACCACTACGCACTTTCCCAGTAGTCATTACTCGTTACCTTGAATATCTGATCTTCCTCAGCACCGCAGCCTTTGGATGAATGAATTTATAGTGAGGCTTGGTATGTGCCTATTTCAGTGGAATTATCTGGAGAAGAAGAAAAAACTCTGAGCTAGATGTGGTGGCACACTCTTGTAATCGTAGCACACTGCAGAGCTGGGGGAGGAAGGTTGCCCAGTCTGGGTAACACACTGAGACTCTATCTCAAGATATAAAAGGGCTGGGGATGGAGCTTAGTGAGAAAATCCTGGATTCAATCCCTAATACTGCAAAAAAAAAAAAAAGGGATTGATGGATGGATGGATGGATGGAGACAGACAGACAGACAGATAAAAAGAGCCCTGGACTACTTAGGCTATTACTCATTTTTTAAAACAGGCTTTCCAACAAACAATATTTTCCTTTCATACTTTTATTTACTAAAGGGAAAGGTATTGTGTGTCTATTCGTAACAAATACAAGGGGATAAACATAATAAATTTAGTTAACTTTTGAAACAAGTGTATAATAATTCGAAAGTGTAAGAAGTAGTGCTTTCTTAATCAGTTTAAGTGGCTGTTCTAACTAAAAGTCATACTCAAAGTATTTTTGGACAAAAATGGTTTGTTTTGAATATTCTCAGGATGTCAAATCTTTATCCTTTGAGAGTAGATACATTTTATTAATAGTTGGAAGACACATGTAATATGAGAAAGCTAAATGTGACTAATTTTATGAAGTAGGAAGAACTTAGCTCGAAGTCCACTGGATGAGAAGCTAGATAACACCAAATTTTGCTTTAGGTTTTTTAGTAATGAGGACCTAAAACAGGGCCTTGTACATGTGAGGAAAATGTTCTCCCATTGCTTCTCAATAAATTTGAACCTGGATGCAGCTGTAAATGTAGTGTTATAAATATACATTTATGCGGATCAGCCCTTCAGCATTAACTACCCACCCAAACAATATAGTATGAATAAAAGCAAAGAAAACGTCATTGAGATGATGAAAATCAGATAACAGTCTTTATTTTGTGCCACAAATTTTGAGAAATGTCTTCCAGTAATACAGTTTGGATAAGATGGAAAAAAATCATTTGCAACTACAGTTTACAAGAGTACCATATGCTATAGTTATAACTACATAAAATTCAAAAACCCTACTAACATTCACAAGAAAGTTAGTTGGGGCTGGGGATTTAGCTCAGTGGTTAGAGTGTTTGCCTTGCAAGCACAAGGCCGTGAGTTTGATCCCCAGCACCTAAAAAAAAAAAAAAAAGGGTCCCCACTAGTCTCAGGTGAATGAGATTTAGATGTGAGATCCAATAGACGTGAGGTCCAAAGGCACGGGAAGTGGTCAGCAATCCTAAAATCTTTTTTGCAGTGGTGCAATTGTTGCTTATGGCCATAGCTCCCTGCACATTCCTGTCAAGTGGTATAATGAGTGAACCAACTAGAAAAATTCAAGAAAAATCAGTTATATTAGTTATAGGCTAAGATAAGCCGAGTTTAAGAACCTTTTTTAAAAGTCAGATGTGCTTTAGGTAGATGAGCTGTGTGGCATATGAACTACATTTCAACAAAACCTGTTTTTCTTTTAAAAAACAAAATATGTGATCCCCTCAAGAAATTTTGCTACAAAAAGAGAGTGTAATTTATGTTGTTCAAGTGATGAAAGTCATTCACTGCAGAAACAGAAGAAACTTTAAACTGCTCAAGGGAGAGAAAATTAAACAGCCTAACAAAAAAGCTCTGGACATGCTTGAAAATCACCACACATGTTTGTTTTTTGTTGTTTCAGGAGAACAGTTTTAAGACCAGTGCACGTGTGATTCAATGGGGCTGAATGGGTAAGTGAGTGGGCAAGCAGGGTCCTTTGGTAAGTGTTGCAGAGGAAGAAGGCTCAGACTTTGGGTTCTCTGGCTGGATTGGACTGTGCAGCCCAGTCATTGAGCATAATTTCTCTGAGCCTCAGTTTCCTCTATGAAAAGGAATAATCGCCTTTATTCAGGCAGGTGCATCCAGTTTGGCTTCAGTGAGTAGGTCACACAGTACCCTGAGTCAGTTATTTAAAAAATGTAAATGCCTTTTATAGACCTAGGTCTCTTTAAGTATGTATGTGACTTACCTATTTAAATGGATTCTCCTTGCTGTCAGTAATCAATAAAATGTACTGAATAATGGACTTCTGCTAATGCTTTTCCTTTGCTGACTAGAGTCCACTGCCTCCTTGGTCTTTCACCAAATGCATTTTTTTTTGGTCGTAATGGGGATTGAACCCAGGACCTTTGTATTGAGCTACATGTCCAGCCCTTTTTAAAATTTTTTAAATTTTGAGTCAGGGTCTCACTAAGTCACCAAGTTGACTAGGCTGGGCTCAGATTTGCAGTTCTCCTGCCTCAGCCTCCCATAGAGCTGGGATTCTAGGTGTGTTTCACTAGGCTCAGCAGCAAAGCCTTTCTTTCTGCAGTGTAGGCTGTCTTTCCCTCTGTCTGGAGGTTCTGTCCCCACCTCATGGCAAGGTGGCCCCCTTTTCATCCTTGAGGGTGCTGTTTAAAAGTGTCTTTTGATGAAGGCCTCCCCACCCTTATTTATCCAAAGCTCTCCTTCTGTCCTGCCCAGAACCTGTATTTCTGCAGTTTCTGTTTACTTTGGACTCTGGCCCGAATCTGTAATGTTTTCTTTCGTGTGTCCTAGAGTATGAGCTCTGTGAGCAGAGGAACACTGACTGTTAGGCCTGCGGTCACTGTCCCTGTTTTGGGGCCACAGGAGCCACTGCCTAAACATTTACTCATTGAATTAAGGACACTTTATTTTTATTTATTTATTTATTTTTGGTGCTGTGGATCGAACTTGGGGCCTTGTGTTTGTGAGGAAGGCACTAACCACTGAGCTAAATCCCCAGCCCAAGGACACTTAAATACGGATGTTTGTGCATTTTCTTTTTGATATCTGAGAAGACTCAAACTCCTTAAGAAATTGCTGTCATTTTGTAAGGTTCATTTATGTAGAGGTAATATGAAAAAATGCATGTGTGTATATCTTTTTTTTAAAAAAAATTTCTTTTTCTTTTCCAGTACAAGGTATAGTATAATTTGGACATTTTCCTTTTCCCATTCAAGAAAGTGAATACAATGGAGGGAAACTAATGGGTGTTGAGACTGAGAATAAAAATGGAGATCTTTTTGGCCTTGGTCTGAAATCTCACCGATTTTATGCCCGTATCTTCATGGCTTGAAAAAATACATAGGAGCTAAATATTGATAATATCACATGAATTCCGAGATGAGAATACTTAGAAGTAAAACAGAACTATTCTCTCAGTCATTAATTTTCATCTTTCGATGGTCTCTTATGCCATCTAAAATGAGTGAAAATTGGGGCTGGGGATTTACTCGAGTGGTAGTACTTGTCTAGCAACTGCAAGGCCCTGAGTTCGATCCCTGGCACAAAAAAAAAAAAAAAAAGTCAGTGAAAATCTGTTTTTCTACTGGCCCCTTCCCCTTCTCTTTCTTTTTTGTGGGTTTGTTTTTTGTTTTTTTGGTGGTGCCGGGGATTGAACTCAGGCCCTTGTGCTTGCAAGGCAAGCACTCTAATCACTGAGCTAAATCCCCTCCCCTTCTCTTTCTACAGTGATAATACATGTAATAACACATGATAATAAGTGTTAATACAATGACAATGCATTGTAGTTGAGCAGGATAGAATTGTCATGGCCCTTGAGAATATCGTTTTTCCTTCTCAAAATAATGGTAGGAATTATACTCTCTAGAGTTTGAATTTCTGTTCATTGAAAACCACAGTTGAAAAGGGTTGGGAATGTGGCTCATTGCAAAGGCCATGAATTCAATCCCCAGTGCTGCAAAAATAATTATTTGAAAAAAATTTTAAAAGATAGAAACTACTGAAATTGAGGTTTCCTAAGGAATGTGTAACATATTTAATAAATAAGTTTCAGGTATTGGCCAAATAGTTTGCTAGAAAAATAAATGCATACGTAGTGTATTTATATAGTTTCTGTCCTTTGCTTTTCCTATTAAAAAAAGAAATAATATAAAGTACATAATGTAAGAACTAATAGAAACAGATGGTTTGTCTTTTGCTGCTGTCCTTGAGAGCCTTTTTTAAGGTTAAAATATAACTCAGTGTTTACTTTGGGTATTCCATTTGGCCTGTTTCTTCACCTTTTTCAGATGTTGCTTACTACCAACTCTAAATCATTTAATATCCTTGTGAAATGGAAAACCCAAGTAACTTATCTTAACCTTGATGAATTTAAGTGAATTAATACTAGCTTTTTGATAGATGAATTCTTGTTCTCTTCATCTTTATTACTTTGTGTAAATATTTGATTATGTCACCACCATAAGTTTTCTGTTAGTTGAACAAGACCATCATATTTGCTGCTTAATATTTTTAAAGTGTTACCTGTATGTAAGAAATTAAATGAGATGTGACAAGATTCCTAGCTTATAATTAAGTTAGACATTAGAGCATGTATAATTACAATCTGGTACATAGTAGGTGACAGATGACTGGAGTAGACAGTGGTGTTTCAAGTATTAATGATGAGTAGGTTTATAAAAAGTTTCATGAAAGATGAAGCTGTGAGTTAGATCTTAAATGCAAGCAGAATGTTAAGATGCCATCCTCGGTGTAAAGCCAAAACATAGATATTTCTTGTGTTTATATGCTAGCTCTTTTTGGTTTGTTTCTTTTTTTGACACAGGATCTCACTCTGTAATTCAAGTGGGCCTTGTATGTAGCCCAGGCTGGCCTCAAACTCATGGTGATCCTCCTACCTCAGCCTCCCGAGTGCTGGGATTACAGGCGTGTGCCACCATACCCAGTCTGGTAGCTTTTTAATACATAAATTTAAATAGACATTTTATATTGAATGCCCTCAAATGACAAGCTGCAGAGTTTATTATTAGGAACCAAAAAATAATCCTGAGCAATGGGTGGTGCTAAATAGGATTTTCAAAAGTTAATCATTCAGTTACTTCAATTTTTAAAATAAGAGGTGCTATATAAAGTAGTGTTGAATATTATTTATTTTCTGTAATTATGGATATAGTGGGGCTAGTGTCCCATGTATAGATTAGAAATTTATCACCTTAAATGTGAGTTTTTGCCTTGTTTGTGGGAGGCAAAGTGATTGTTGTGTTCTACAAGCAGTAATGAACATTATTTTCCCAACTGAATGAAAAGTTTGGCTTCCTATAGATGTCTCTAGCCTGGCAAGTACTACATATTCTTCTAATAGATACATGCAAGTCTACGTGGATGATAAAGTTTGTGTGTTTACGCCATCCAATGTTACATGAAGTGCAATGAATAAAGTTAATGAGAAGCATTATAAAACAATTTCCATATGTTAAAAAAACATTAAAAACACGTGAAAAGTATGAAAAGAAATACACAAAGTAGTGTAACTTCCAAATCTTAGGAGGTTATTATACTGCTGATAATTTATGAGAATTTTGGAGTTATTTGAATGCTCATAAATTGAGTAGATGGGCCTAAAACACATTCTGCTTCTGTCCTCAAACAATTTATAAGGGGAGAAAACAGAGCTACTTGTCTTTCATGTAGACGTACTCCCAACGGCTAAGATGGACCTGGCTAAAATAAAGCATCATTAAGTTTTGTTTTCTTTTCCATGTTGTTGGAGACTTACGTAGAAGATAAGGATAATCAGGATATTAGATACAGTTGGAAATAAGAGAAAGTATGAGGACAAAATATAAATTTGTGATATTGTTCTTGTAGGAAATCCAGGAATGTAAGCTTGTCTCATTACCCTAGCTTTTGGACCTTTGTGGAATATAAATTATAAACATAAAGCTGTTGCCCCCAAAATTCAGAGAAATGCATTATCCTGATGATTAATACTGTGAAAGCCTAGTGTTGTTGTATGTTGTTTTTGTAATGCGAAGAAAACGAAAAGAATGAAAACGAGTTTACGCTAATGAAGCAAACATTGTATTCTTGGATCATGTGCCCACTTGTAGTCCCTTACAGCTTTGCACCTGTGATTGCACTGTGTAGGGCTTGAAGGTGTCATCTGAAGCTTACAGTCCAGACTTTTTTTTAAAGAGAGGGTCTCACTATTGTAGTACAGGCTGATCTTCTGCTCACTATGTAATCCAGGCTGGCCTTGAGGTGATCCTCCTGCCTCAACCTCCTGCATTCTGGGAATACAGGCATGTGCCACTGTGCTCGGGTCAGTCTGGACATTTTTGTCCTGTTGTACTCTGGTGATAATAGTGAAGTAATTATTCTAATTCTCTTAAAAGTTTTGAGGAAAATACTTAAAGTGAAATGCAAATATGTGTTTGGTGTGTGAATGGTGATGAGTATGTTTTTAAGGGTATTGAGACTGAAAACAAAACTCTTTTTTACTCTCTTCCCACACCACAGTAATTAACACAGAAGACTCTTGTGACCCAGTAGGTACAGATTTCTTCCCACTAGCAAGCAAGTAGGTGGACACTGTCTTGGAGTCCTAATGCAGCTCAGTTCTGACTCCATCTACCTGGAGACAGCCTCTGATTGTGCAGATTTCAGGCTCAGTCCCCAAGACTTCCCTCCTCCACACTTCAGGTGCCTTTTGGAAGCTCCAGGGTGTTTGTCTGAGCTTCTCATTGACTGGCTACAAGCAGTGGTTCCCATAGCCCTTTTCTTGGGTTCGTTCTCTTAAGTGGCTCACAGGACTCCAGAAAATGCATCTGCCTGTTTGTTATGAAGGATGCTCTGGGCAAGGGATGGGGAAGGGGGACAGGGCTTTACTGTCTTCTCTGGGCCCAGCGCCCTCCAAAAATCACCATGTTTGTGGCTCTCTGGAAACTCTCTGGCCCTCATCCTTTTGAGTTTTTATGGAGATGTCGTTGCAGAGGTATGATTGAAGCATGGGTAACTGTGGAGATATGATTAAACAAAAGTGGTATAATATAATTGGATGTGGTGGTGCACATCTGTGTTCCCAGCTATTCAAGAAGCTGAGGTAGGAGGATTGCAAGTTTAAGATCAGCCTGGGGAACTTAGTGAGACCTCATGTCAAAATAAAAAGGACTAGAGATGTAGAAGTCTCATGGGTTTAATTTCCAGTACCACAAAACAAACAAAACCCTGTGTGATGTATTGCTGACAAGACAAGGGGGAAACCCAGCAAGGCTTATATATTCAGATTCTCTGTGAAGGATTCCCTCCTCCCTGGTATGGGGCAGGTTCCCTTCTGAAATGCTTACGGTCTGTCGGACAAGGTCCATCAGAGAAATTTCTTGTGGTTAGCGGCTTGAAAGTGGAGTTAGGGGGTGGTGTTACCTAGAGGAAATGAAATTTTTGGTTTCTATGGCCTGCCTTGGGAAGAAAAGGGAACAGGTGAAAAAGGACAGTAGGAGGAAGTCAGAGAGACTTTGATTTCTGAGGCCTGAAGTGCCCAACTTCTGATCACTTAGGGATTAACAAGAGCTATGGGATTAATGAGCTGGGAACCATGGAGAACAACTAAAGTGCGTATCATAGTTTAGTAGAGACTCACATGGGTCATCACACAGAGCACCAAAATGATGTCATTGTGAAGTTTCTTGTTGGGATTCTGGTGAATTCTGCTAGCTATAAATGTTATGTTCATGATTTTTAGTTTCTTGCCTTTGCTTTCACTTTGGATTTCTGCAAATAATCTCCTTCAGGTGCTGTGCCACTTCATACTTCGTCCACACATATCGAAAGCTAGACCAAACGCTGAGGTTTTCAAAGCTTTTATTTAGGACTACTTAGTACAGAAACAATGTGTGTCTGTCGGTAACTTTTTCGATTGCTTGATTGTTGCCAGTGCATGGGAAAGGGTGGGAATTATGGAGAGGGGCAATAAGTAGCCTCATTTCAGGTGAACTTCTGCACAAACTAAATGAAGAACTTTTAATTAAATTGACCACAATTTATCAAATTTGGCTCCAACCCCACTATAGCTTTCTGTTAGCCAGTGAGGAAAAACAACCAACAGGAACTTTTCTTTCTGGTCATATGAATATTACTTAGAAGAAAGCATTTTATATTAGAAGCTCGTGTGTTCTCTCAACTCCGTGGTTTGCAGCCTGCTAAGTTTATGTTAGCACATGAACAACTAATGCAGATGGCTAAACTGTTGGAAGATAGAACACCAAAACCCATTTCAGAAAGCTGTCTACTTTGCTCATCTTTGAGTAGGATCCATTCTTATTAGAAGTGACTTTCTCTGTTGTTCTTAGAATTTGATTTTTAACTGCATGTTTTCTTGATTCTTGCCTAGGTTACAAAACATCCTCCTATGCTTGAGACCTACAGACTTCGTGTCCTACAGGAAGTAATCAGTGGCTTTTCATCTCCTGGAGATAAGTTAGGAACATAAATATGGTGCCAAAAGAACTCCTTGTCTTTCTCTGACCACAGTTTGTTGGACATACTTTTGTGCTGAAGAGAGGTGTATACACTGTGGCTACTTGTACAGAGACTCTGTCGTGTAGGATCATGGACCATCCTAGTAGGGAAAAGGATGAAAGACAACGGACAACTAAATCCATGGCTCAGAGGAGTGCACACTGCTCCCGACTCTCTGGCTCCTCAACATCCTCTGGGGTTCTTATGGTGGGACCCAACTTCAGGGTTGGCAAGAAAATTGGGTGCGGGAACTTCGGCGAGCTCAGATTAGGTAAGAACTTGGTTGTGTCAGTGGCTTCCATTCACAACAATGACATTTGCCACATTTAAGCTTTGGTGTGTTTCAAGGCAAGCAGTTTATGTTTTGTGAGAAATTTCTCTTAAGTATAGCCTGTTGGGATAAGAAATAGGAAATTCATGAAGGGGACTATAGTCATTGTCAGTCACAATTGTATTATTCAAGGTTCATCTGTATGTGTGACAGGGTTTTAAAATTTTCCACCAGTTCTGAAATGTTATGATGTAAGTACATCATAACATGTACCAATCAAATCTAGATTCTGAGTTAGTAGGTTTAAAGTAAAGTCCCAGGGCTGGGGATTTAGCTCAGTGATTAGAGTGCTTGCCTTGCAAGTACAAGGGCCTGAGTTCGATCCCTGGTACCACAAAAAAAAAAAAAAAAAAGTAAAATCCCAGTCATCGTGTGTCACGGTGGGAATCTTTACAATAAAGATTTTTTCATTTGAAAAAAATGTTCAGAATTTTTTTGTTTCGTGTTTTGAGCCAGAGTCTCGTTGTGTAGTTGAGGCTGGCCTCGAACTTAGCGTTATCCTCCTGCCTCAGCCTCCTGAGTGCTAGAATTACAGGCATGTACCACCATGCCTGGCCCCAGAGTCTACTTTTAAGCAATTCCCATGTGATAGAAATGCTATTGTCTCTTGAATGATGCTTTAAGAAAGGATTAAGGCCTTTTTTAAATTCACTCTGTACCCAAGAAGAGAGAGGAGTATATTCTTATTCAGTAATACTCAGACTTAGTCTGTAAGGGTATATATCCTGTTCAGAGAGATTTTACAATTGATACTGTTTCCTGGCATTTTCAACATTAGGATGGGATTAGAACTCCAAGGAGAAGTTATGTAATTTATTTTCCAACCAAGGACATACGTTTTCTGTTTTAACTATGAATTTATGGGTGAGATCAGGAATAACGATAGAATCAACCAGTTTAAGGCTAAGAGACTGAGAAGAAGGCTCAGTGGGTATACTTTGTAACAGGTCTCCCTAAGTGAGCAGGGGATGAGAAAATGAAAGACCTTAAAAGTAAAAATCTGCTGGGAGAATGTGACGAGATCTCCTTTTAGGCTAAAGGGTTTTTCTTTTTCTTTATAGTTTGAGGCTGTGAAGACTCATTGTGGGAAAGTTTGGCCCTGCCTTGGAGGAACGGAAGGGTGGGAACATAGATGATTTGTGTTTGTTACCTCTGCTGCTTCCAGTGATCCTGCAAAAGAGCTGGAAATGTCTTACCTCTCATCCTCTCTCGCAAGCCTTGGGGAGAAACACCATTACACTAGCCAGAGATCCCGGCACAGGCTTGAATTCAGCAGTGCTGAGAATGAGTTTATTTTTCCTGGTAGAAGGCTAGCAACCTGGAATTTCAAGACCTGACACTGGGATAGTGAAATGGTCTTTATATTTAAAAATGTGTTCATGTTCCAGTCAGCAGAGCCAGCAGATGCTGCTGAGAATAGGAGTAAGATGTGTAATTTCACTGCTTGACTTCCTAGCAACTACTCAGTTGCTTTAGCAACTAGTTTAACGAATTCTCATTTATGTAATGGATTGACTTTGTTTTACCATCACAGTACTACTTGAATTAAATTGTGGCATAAACATCCACAAAATTGCTACTGAAAGGCAGTTTCTAATGCATGTAAATCTGTACTTGTTTATAACATCAGAAAGTTGTTTGATTTCTCTGAAGATAAAAACTTCGGCAAGTGAAGCTGGAAATTTTCTTAATCACTGAAGTCTAGATTTGTTTGACAGCTTTACATAGGAGTGAGAAAAAATAATCCCTTCATTGAAAATTTAAATTTGTAACTGATACATACTTTCAGAGTAGGAACATGTGATTTTATTTCTTCTAATGAATCCAGGATCATTTTCATATTTCCATTTTTGAGTTGCGTACTTTTCATTAGCTGGTATTTCAGGACAGTATTGTTGCAGTATTATATCTAGCAATGCTTTCTATCAGGAGAGACAAAAAGAGGTATCATTTAGCATCTGCTTAACGAGAGAGTGGGCTGTATACCCCATTCCATCCATGTCTCATCCTGTTATGAGTAAGTGGAAGACTGCAGACAACAGAAGCGAACTGGGGAATGCCAAACTCAAGCAGGTGAAGCAATCCTCCATACAGACTCCCACCTATAAGCTTCTAGTTCTCCTTTTCTTAGCCATACTGTCTTTCAAACAGCCAATGCATTTCTTTCTTTCTTTCTTTTTTTGAGAGCCAGTGTCTTGCTCTGTAGTTCAGGCCGTCCTTGAATTGGGCATGGAGCCCATAGTGGCCTTGAACTCAGGGTGATCCTCCTGCCTCAGCCTTCTGAGTGCCAGGATTACAGGTATGCACCCCCACACCTAGCCCAAATATATTTCTTCTGCTTCAGTTCCTTCTCCCTGCAGAATTCTTTTTCTGAAATTGTATAGCTGATTGTTTCTTCTTATTTCGGCTTCAGCTTATGTTACTTTCTTAGAGAAACTTTCCATGACTTCTTCCCTAACCCCACTTAAAGTAGCACATTTCTTCATTATCAGATTTGTCCCACCAAACTGCCTTTTCAGTTTCAACATATTGATCACTGTCTGAAGTGATCTTGTGGATTTGTTTTCTGTTAATAGTCTCCCTGGACTAGAATGAAAGACTTTTAGAGGGGAAGGATTCCGTCTGTATTGTCTAGGGTTACTTAATGGCATAGACATAGGTAAAAAATTAAAGTATAAGCTCCTTTGGGCTACAGATACGTTGGAGTGGTGGTAGGTAATGGCCTTAGTGTTTAGATAGACTGAAACCAAAATAATAATAATAATAATGATGATGATGATGATAAAGTAATTAATAGTATATTTTGCTTCTCTGCAAATCTGTTGCTACCCTTACATCAATTTAACAACCATTTCTTCCGTATTTACTAATCCTGTACTTTGGGAAGGATACAAAGAATAGTAAGATGTAGTTTCTATCCCTAATCTTAGCGCATTCTAGTAGTACAAGCTGGGTGTGGTGGCGCATACCTGTAATCCCAGCACTCAGGAGGCTGAGGCAGGAGGATTACCCCGAGTTCGAGGCCAGCCTGGGCTGCATAGTAAGTTCAAGGCCAGCCTGAGCTACATAAAGAGACCATGTCTTAAACAAAACAAAAAAAAAATTTTTTTTCCTAGTGGTAGAGAGAAAAAGAAAAACAAGATACAACTCAAAGTAATATGTATTATAATAGATTGTATAAAAACTTTTGGAGCTGTGACTAGTGGTGCATACTTGTAACCTCAGCACTGTGGAAGGCTGAGGTAGGAGAATTGCAAGTTTGAGCCTAGCCTGGGCAACCTGGAGACCTAGCAAGACTCTGTCTCAAAATTTAAAAAAATTTAAAAGGAATAGGGGTGTGGCTTAGTGCAAAAGATACAGTCCCCAGGAGTAAAAGAACAACAAGAAGAAAAACATCAATATTGGCAGAGAAGGATTCAGAAACGTGGACAGAATTTCTTCTCATGGGCACAAGAAAGAGGGGCTCTTTCTAGCTGAAGGGTGCATAAGCACCAGGTGTAGCGAAAGTGCTTGGCGTGTTGTCGGTAACAGCTGGCTGTTCAGGCCTGGGTCATAGGATTTGAAATGAAAGGAAAGTAGTAGATGAGCTGTGGAATGAGTTGGGACCAGATTGTGAAGTGTGTGCAGGGTAGAAAGTGTTTGGACTTTATCCTGCATGTCCTCATCAAGGGTTTGATAACAGAGTGACATGCTGTAGTTTGTATTCCAGATGGTTTGGGTTGTCGTCAGATCATACAGGAAGGAAGCTGATGTCCTACAGATTTTGTTCTAATTGTGATACTTAACACATTCTACTTTGTTCTCCCATCTCTCTACTCCAAAGTCTGTTGAAAGGCAGCACTTTGCTTTATTGATCTTCATATCCCCAGTGCCTTTCACTATGTCTGAAAGATATACAATGGGTACTCAAGAAGTGTTGGTTTGGCTGAAATAGTCCAGGTCAGAAATGACAGGGTTTAGATCTTAGATTAGCTCTGTAAATGGCCATGAGATAGAGGAAGAGGTGAATCCATAATTTCAAGATAGACAGGATTTGATCTCTAGTTATTTGAAGGGAAGGAGTCAAATATGACTAAATCTGCTACTTTCAGGAGACTGTGCCAACAATGAAGGTCTTAATGGAGGGAAGAAATAGGACTTTGGCGGATGGTACGGAAAACAGAGAAGATAGAGTTTGTAAATATATTGACTTTGAGGACTGTCTAGCACTTACCTGGAAATGAGTTTCTGAGATATAAAAATTTAGGCTTGATATAGGATTAAGAAAGCATTACCCTGAGCCAGGTGTGGTGATGCACACCTGTAATCCCAGCACTTGGGAGGCTGAGGCAGGAGGATCACTGGGAGTTTGAGGCTAGCCTGGACTATGTAGCGAGACCCTGTCTCAAAAAAAGCCCAAAACAGGTTGAGGATTTAGCTCTAGTGGTACGATGCTTGCCTAGCAACCACAAGGCCCTGAGTTCGATCCCCAGCACCAAAAAAAAAGGAAGAAAAGAAGAAGTCATCATTACCATGGAGGTGTTACTAAACACAACCAGGAGTAATGAATTGATACTCTGTAGAGGTGATACAACTAGGAAAAGGAGGGCTGCTGAAAAGGAAAAGTGTGAGGAATAGGGAGGGGTAATTATTACCTTTGGTCTTTAACTTCTTTTTATATACTTCTGTAGTATTTCTTTATTTTTTTGTGGAGGTCCTGGGGATCAAACTCACGGCCTTGCACTTGCTAGGCAAGCGCTCTACCATGTGAGCTAAATCCCCAACCCCTGTAGTATTTCTTTCTCTCATTTATCTATGATTACTGGGGATTGAACTCAGGGTTTTTGTACTGCGCCACGTCCCCAGCCCTTTAAAAAATTTGTTTTTCATTTTGACATAGGGTTTTGCTAAATTGCCCAGTCTGGTCTCAAACTTGGAATCATCCTGCCCCAGCCTCTCAAAGTGCTGGATTACAGGCATGTACCACTGTGCCCAACTTTTTTATTTTAACCAGAAAAAGGATGTTCAAAATTTATTCTTGCATTTTTAAAAATGTGACCCCGGCACCACCAAAAAAAAAAAAAAATGTGAATATGTATTCTGTTAATGAGAAAAAACCAGTAAGCAAAAACCAAAAAATTACCTTTAAAGCATATTTTTAAAAAACGTAAAGCATGTTTGTTGCCAAAATTTTTTTTTATTTTTTAATTTTAAACCAAGAACATGTATTGGTACATTCTACATACAATGGTCACATTCATTACATTTATTCTGTACCTATACATGATGCATCTTGGTTCTCCCCCTTTGTTGCCAATTTTTTTTAAATTCTGTTTTAAAAATGTTTCTAGAGCTGGGTGTGGTGGCACATGCCTGTAATTGCAGCACTCAGGAGGCTGAGGCTGGAGAATCACCATGAGTTCGAGGCTAACCTGGGGTACACAGTGAGTTCAAGGCCAGCCTGAACTGCATAGCAAGACCCTGTTTCAAAAGAAAAAAAAAATGTTTCTAGAGATAGTCACTATTGATGTCTTAATTTCCAGAATTTAAAAATGCATAGAAGGATTTATTTGAGAAACACAGTCAAATAGTGCTATAAACCTGTTGGTATCACTTCATAGAGCATTGACATCATTTCACCCTATATAAAGCATTCATTTCTAATATCATATTGAAAATATACCTAGCCAATCAGTATACAAATAACATGTTTCCCATTTTTTAATGTTATAATTAACAATGGACTGAGCATCTTTGTAGTTCACACTTGGCTGATTGTTTTCTTGGGCTAAATCTTCGAAGGAAACTTTTGGGGTAAATCTTTAAAGGGAAATCTTTGAAGGGATCTTTGAAGGATATGTACATTTGCAATTTTGTTATATCTTGTGAACTTGCCCTCCAGAAAGACATTTCAGTTTATTGTTTCAAATGCCTTGAACATCATGGACAGTCTCTTTATCTTTGACAATTTGGAAAATTGTACCATTTATTTATATATATATATATATATATATATATATATATATATATATACACATGCATATGTATATGTGTATGTGTACATATATGTTTATGGGTGAAGTTGAACATTTTTATACATATTTGTAATTTTCTTTTAAGAGTTGCTTCTGCTGGGCATGGTGGCACATGTATTTAATCCCAGGTACTCAGGAGGCTGAGGCAGGGGGATCCCAAGTTCAAGGCTAGCCTGGTTAATTTAGTGAGACCACGTCTCCAAAAGAAAAATAATAAAAAGCTCTGTGGCTGTAGCTCAATGTGAAGGTCCTGGGTTCAATCCTCAGTACCACAAAAATACAAAAACAAAAGCTAGGGACATACTAGGTGTGATCAAAATATACAGTGAATGTTTAAATTTAAAAAAAAATTATTATAGTAAGCCAGGCATGGTAGCGCATGCCTCTAATCTCAGTACTCAAGAGGCTGAGGCAGGAGGATTGGCACAGGTTTGAGGCCAGCTTGAGTTACATAGTGAGTTCAAAACCAGCTTGACCTACATACTGAGACCCTGTCTCCAAGAAAAAGGAAAAAACATTGCAGTTAAAGATAAACAGCTTTTATCACCTTGGAAAGCTCTCATTTCAAATACACTCATCCCATTGTTCTTGCCTCTTTCCTGTCTGTAAGAGGTGTGATTAAATCCTGTTATATCCTCACCCACCTTATTCACTGGCGCTGTGCAACTGCTATTTCCAAAAATCAAAATGACTGTGAAAGGCAAATGTAACTCGGTTCAAGACGTCAAGGCAGGACTTACAGAACTGTTGCAGGAAGTGCCGAGAAGAGTGGGCTGAGTGTGTTTGAAGTGAGGGGGAGTATTTTAAGACAGATTAACGGCAATCTGTATTTTACTGTAATGAACACTGTAGTGAAGATCTAATTTAGATAATAGCCACCTAAGACAATGTTTGATATATGATAAACACTTGGTTTTTATACATAATACTAGGCATTTTCTCAAAAATTGGTTTCGACTTTTTCCAACTTTGTATGATGAAAAATCTTAGTCTTACAGAAAAGCAAAAAGAATACAGTGGTGAAATTCCGCAACACACTGTCATCTCTTTTACCAGGTAATATTTTGTTCCATGGGCTTTGTCCCTTGGAGATACATATATGTGCAGGTGTATGTTTGTGTTAGTTTATGTGTATATTTTAGTTCTTTAGAGAAAACTGTAGACCTGACAAACACATTTTTTCTTCAGTAAGAGATGTTTATGTTTCAACTTTTTAGATATATAGCAGATTGTATCATTTGTTTTCATTTTACAATGTGTTTGAAAGCCATTCAATTTAAAATTATAACTCCAGACACAGTGCATTTTAACTTTCCTTTACAAACACCAAATGTATGTAGAATTCTTGTTTATAGTAGTATTGTAGTTTAAATTTTCTTTGGAATTACACCTTATTTTAACTCTATACAATTTGTTGGAGTTAAACAGCTGTAACAGATCTTGAAGAATTCTTTGTATCATTCATATAGTTTGTGAGAAAACAGAAGGCCTGATGAGTTTTAACCATGTTAGCTGACACCCAGGCTGCCTCATATTGTCAGGGTAATTTTAGAAGTGGTATAGATACAGTACTTGCAGACTTATGCATGGTGTCTTGGCTGATCAGGAGAATTCAATGGTAAAATGTCCAGGCTTGCTAAGCCAATTCAGCATTGTTGAGCAGCACGATAAGACAAGGATGATTATAGGCAACAGAACTGTATAGCAAAACAGGTTTAATTATAAGGGAGATGCAGAATCAATATTTACATGATGTCATCATGCATCTGGAGGAGAAAACTGAATTTACAGTCAGTCTGTTTTTCAAGAAAAAGGCAAAGCTCTTGTCAGAGGAAGTAGACCTCACTGTCAGGCATAGTGATCTTACAGAGCATTTGGTGCCACATTAATCCAGATTTTTCTGAGTTGGGGTTGCTAGGGCAAGAAAGTGCCATAAATACACATTTTTCAGAATTTGCTTATTTGAATTTATTTTTAGTTAAACATAATAGAGTCCTGACTTCTACAGGCAAGTGGTTCAATTTTTTGAAATCGTGTCCTCTAGATAGCTCTTTATTTTAAAAATATTATTATTATTTCTTCATTTTCATCATTAAATATTCTTTATAGATTTTCTTACAAATTCTCTTCCCAACTGCGTATGCGCATTCCCACATTTTGGTTAAAATGCACATTTTGGTATGTGCATCCCCACATTTTGGTTAAAATGTTCTTTACAGTTGTAATATTATGGCTATGTGAATATAATTTACTGCTGAGCCACTAGAGCATTGCTGTTGTATTTTCTTTGTAGTGTGGCACCAGCCTTTTTTCCCTGAGAATTAAAAATTACTGACGCTTGAATTTTAAAGTAGTTTTAATTATCTTTGCACCTTTCATTAATTCCTTGTCTGAAGTCCCCAAAAGAATTGTAAAATTCCTGTTGATATCACTAGATACCTTTTCTGCTGTATGTCAGCCTTTTTCTTTTTAGAGAAGCTCTTGCTGTGTAGCCCAGGCTGGCCTGGAACTCATGGAGACCCTCCTGTCTCAGCCTCCTGTGTGTGCCACCATGCCTGGCTCCCAGTTTAAATTAGTTGGTATTTTGATATTTATCTTTTCATCTTCTAAAATGTTGACATTGCCAGTCTGTGGTTTCCTTGCTAGTGTTTTTGTTTTTTTGTTTTTTGGTACCAGGAATCAAACTCAGGGCCTTGTGCTTGCGAGGCGAGCACTCCAGCCACTGAGCTAAATCCCTAGCCCCCTCCTTGCTAGTTTTTGTCTTTGTTTTGTTTCAGTGGGGTGTGGGAAAATACCTACCTTTTTATCTGTAAAATGTCTACAGATACTACACATTTTTATTTCACCAAGACAGTTATTTGACAAACTTTTGTGTGATAATATTTAGAAATGTGAGCCAAATGGTAATTAAGTAGATTTATAGTTCTTTTTTTTTTTTTTTTCTCGATTTACTGTTCTTTTAACCTTCTGTACCAAAGAGAGTTAGTTAATGGATCATTGACATCACTGATACTGAAAAATGAAATTCTGTACTTTGGTCCCATTTAATTCAACAGTTAATTGGATCAATACCTCTGATAGAATGATGAAACCCGTACACAACACCAATGCTTTGGGTGAGGTAACTAATAACTAGTCAACAGGATCAACGTTCAGCATTATCTTAAATGAGCACTGGGTTGAAGGAAAGTCCTGACTATGGCTCATACACCCTACAATGCAATTTTGGATCTGACAACCAGAATAGCAACAGTTAATGTGAAAAAATGATGATAGTTTAGTACGAGACAAGAGTAGGCCTGGGCTTCCAAAAGCTCATGCTAATTTTGGGTGACTTCATAGGTATATAAAGTTCAGATCAACCAAAGTAATAGTTACTGAATTTTAAAGCTCTAAAGAATTTTAGCATTGTCTAGTCCAACTCCTTAGAGAGAGTGATATCTCATCTGAAATTTCCACATGGCAGAAAATCTGCACAAATAAGACACTTTGAGTTAAACTCTAAAGGCTGGATTTGGACATGGCGGAGAAAATGCTGTGGGCAGGGGAAGAGAGCTGGAGTGGGGGAACATCTGGAGGGGAAGAGTCGTGCCGTATGAAGGCGTGGAATTTTGAAACACAAGTGCTAGCTGAGTGTGGCAGCACACACCTCTAATCCCGGCCCTGCAGAGGTTCAGGTAGGAGGAAGTCAGTTTTGAAGCCAGCCTGGGGTACACAGCCAGAACTGTCTCAAAAAAACAAAAGACATCAAACAAGTCAGTATTCCTGGGAGTGCCTGTGGCCAAGACACACAGGAGAACCGGTGTGGGGAATGAGGCTGGAGAGACAAGCAGAGCCTGCTCCTGACTAGCTGTGGACCGGGATTCAGATTTTGGTTGTTACTCAGCATGTCATGAAAACAGAAGGGATTACATGCCGTAGCCCCCGCCCCCGTAGGAAAGAGAGTTACCTATTTTTTTTTTTTTTTTTTTTTTTTGTGCTGGGAATTGAACTCAGTGCCTTGCACTTGCTAGGCAAGTACTCTAACCACTGAGCTAAATCCCCAGCCCCCTAACTAGAGTAATCTTATCTTCGATCTCCCCAACAAAAGGCAGTTTTTGTGAATTTTTTAAAAACATAGGGCAACCAGTTTTACCTAGGGGTGCTCTTATGTAGAGCCCAACAGTGGGAATTCCTACAGTTTGTTAAGATGGCAAAAAGCCAAAACCGCGAGGCCTTGTAATTTAAGTAATTCTGAGTGTTTCCTTGATTAAAGAGTTCTTCTAGTTAGTTTGGGCTCATGTTTGTACTGTAAAACTAGAAGTCACTGTGCTCTTATCTAGCAGAGTGTGATTCTTTTGGGGGCTGTAAAACTTTTTATACTGGTTAGTCCTTATAAACTACTTCAGGGATGGAATAACCTAAGAGATAATTATGTTACTTGGATTTGAACATCTAGATAGTAGAGAGGTTTAGAATAATTCTGATAGATGAAGGTTTTGCTTTCATTTTTGGTTTGGGCCTTTCTGGGACCATAAACTGTATGGTAGCATCATCACAAAAAATTGGGGTGAATAGCTGTTTTCCCTGACTGTACTGGGTCAGCGACAGTCGTTTAGTGTACCAGCTGAACTTAGATTTCCCTGATACTTCTTGAGAAGGACTTTATTTTCTTAACATACTGCTAGGTGGAACGCAAAGTGAACTTGGTAGATTTTTTTTAATCTTTTAGGGGGTGAGGGGAGTCAGGAATTGAACTCAGGACCTTGCACTTGCTAGGCAAGCCCTCTACCACCGAGCTAAATCCCCAGCCCCTTTGATAGGTTTATTGTCCTTAAGAAGAAAGGACTTGGACACACTGAAACTTGAACATATGCAAGTATGTACATACACACGTTTTGTCTGTACACACGCACATACACACAGTTAATAGTATGGTCATTTGTTGTAGGAACATTTTTACTTTCCTATTTGTGGAGCACCGTAGTAGAGACAGGTCACTTACTCATTGGTTGTGTGAATGTACCATATTTTGTTTTTTCATTCATGAAGTGATAAACATTTATTTCTGCATGTAAATACTCTGTATTCCAGAAATTTCACTCTGGTTATGTACTGAAGAGAATATGTACATCAGTGTGTTAAGAAAAATGTTTGAGAATGTTCCTAACCATGTTGTTCTTAGTATCCCAAACTGAAAACATTCCAGAGGTCCATCAGCAGAGTGGAAAAACAAATTGTGGTATATTCGTATGATGGAGTATCATATAATAACAAAAAGATGCACACTACTTATACATGTAACAAAATGGCTGAATCTCCTAGACATATCATCAGGGAAATGAGTCCAGACACAAAGGAACACTTATGTAAAATTCTATCTGTATGGATGTTCAGAATAAACAAAACTGATCTCTAGAACTAGCAGTCAAAACTAGTTACTTTTAGTGGTGTTAAAAGGGAACTACGGGGGTATGGGGATTTAGCTCAGTAGTGGAGTGCTTGCTAGCAAGCACAAGCCCCTGAGTTCGATCCCCACTTACCTCCCAAAAAAGGGAACTATAGTTTGGGAAGAATCACAAGAAAGCCAATGGAAAAGCTGAAAATGTCCTCAAACTAATGTTTACATTGGTTTGTGTATGGAGGTGTACAAATTCATTGAGCATTTAATATGTGTGTGCTTTCTTACATGTAAGTTAGACCTCAGTAAAAATGAAAACATGAATGTAAAGCACAGTTATCAAAAGAGGCACATCATGTGTGTAAGGGGATCACAGATTGTTTTTTTTTGAAGTTAACGTTGTGTGTTCTTGATCTCAGTGCAGCTCTTCAAAGTTCCTCAGATGGGGCTGCTTCACAGTCACTGGCTCTAAACAAAGCTGAAAAATAAGTGCCAGATTCTTTAGAAAACTGTCTAAATAATTAACAGTAAATCAAGACTTAAAAAAAAATAGAAATAGATTAATATTGCTCCTCGTTACTTAAATACTTACTTTAGGACGAGCCTCCGTAGACATGAAATACAGGTACATCAACAGGGTCTGCAAGGTTCTAATCACTCTGGCTTCTCTACTCTTACTTGAGAACTTAATTTTACTTTTAAATTTTATTTTACCTTTATTATAACTTCATCAATATCTATTTCCTCTGAAAAATTATATTGCTATCTGACATCAGGGTCCTAATTCTTTGTTTTTTTAATTGGTGATGCTGAGCCTTGAATGTGGCCTTCTCCCTGGGGTACGTTGCTAACCCTTTTAAATATTTTTCAGTCACTCTTTAATTTACCAAGGCAGCCCTGGAGTTTGGGATCTGCCTGCTTCACCCTCCTAAAATGCTGGGATTGGCTCATGTTACTGCCATGCCCACAAGGTCTTCATTCTTATTGGCAGGAACTGTTTTGTGTGATAATCAAGGTCAAGTCATTGACAGTGAGGGATTTAGTTCTCTAATCATTTGCTTTGCTTCAAACTCTGCTTTGAATTGTACCTCCTTTTTTTGCTTTGGCATCTGCCTCTCTTTATTCATTCTACCCGCCCTGATCCCAGACTTTTAGCTGCTAGGCATATCCTCATGTTTTATTTTATTTTTTTACTAGGGCATTGATCACAGTATTATGTTTGATACTTTAGGAAAGTCATAGAAGCTAATCGTCACTATCCTAAGATCTCAAAATGAAAGAACTGAAACTGCTCTGTAACTTTTTAATTTAATTTAGTAAGTTTGTTTTTGTTTGTTTTGGGGACTGGATCTTGCTATGTAGTTCAGGCTGGCTTTGAACTCACTGTGGAGTTCAGGCTGGCCTCAAACTCTTGGTGATCCTCCTACATAGTAGGATTGTAGGTGTGCTCCACCATGCTTGGCTAATTTTTTTTTTATTAATGGCTTTTATTCTTTTTTGATCATGACTCACTCTGAATAGTATTGTGACCCAGTATACACACATATATATGTGTATCTGAAAAAAACGTTTCCTGAAAGTATTTACCCTTACGAAATATGATGTTCAAAGAATATGTTGCTAAGGTATTCTATAAAATAAATATTTGAATGTGTTTATTTACTTCACATCCACTAATGGAACATAACCTGCAGATTAGAAAATACTTTAGCATTGTCTATTTTTGTTAATAAACTTGGTATATGGCATTACCTATTGTACTAAGCAAACTTTTAGTTTTTTTAATAATAAACTACTTACTGTTATTAATGGATAATCCCTTGAAAAATCTTGGCTCATGAAATTATCCTTGCTGTTACCTACTATTTGAGATATGTTTTTGCAGAGTATACTATGCAGTATTTTAGTGATAATGAAAAAGTTTTCTGGCTTTTTTCTTTAATATTATAGTGCCATTTATGATCTTCTTATCCCTAACCATTACTGCACATTTAAAGAGAGGCTCTCTGGGTGGAGGAGGCAGTAGGCCAATGTGTCCTCTTTGCCCTAAGTAGACATAATAACCAATTTAAGTTAGGTAGCAAGGGTTACTTGTTCTGTCTGCCAATTGCCACAAATTCTTTCGGCTGAATTTTTCTTTTGCAAATTCTAGGTAGTAATTTATACATGTGCTACTTTCATTTTAAGGCAAGAAAATGTAACAGCTAGAGATCTAACTAAACTGAGAACCCAAGGCTGTGTGTTCCTTCAGCAGTGTGGCTCTGAGAACTGAGACGTGCTGGTTATTTGGCATACTGCTGTGTCTAATGAAACTTACCGTAAATGTACCGTAAATGCCCTTATAGGTGTTTTACTGAAACAGGAAGTCCTCATTCAGAGGTTTTTATGGGCCGCATGACATCCATAACTGCTGCTTCGGAAAGGCTGAGATAATATAGAAAGTTCCCATACTATTATGTAATATAGTTTCTTTTCCATTAACAATGAAAGAGCCCATAGCAGGAAGTGAGCTTGGGAAGCTTTGTGGATTTCGTGCAGCATATAGTAAAAGGCTTGAGTGTTTGGGATTGAGCCAGCTCATCTATGGTATTTTCCTGTCCATTAAACTGTTGGCCTTTCTCATAGTTATTGATATATTTTTATTTTTTTATTTCATTTTATCTTAGGCTGCACCAGTTATTCATTTTAAATGGACGTAATTTTAATCCTTGATCTTTTTTTTGTCAGTCATGGTAATTGAACATAGGGACTATCTACCACCAAGCAGCTTCCCTACTTCCCCATCCCTTTTTGAAAAACTTTTTTATTTTGAGAGAGTCTGGTTAAGTTACCCAGGCTGGGCTGGATTTTTTTTTTTTTCTTTTTCCCATTCTGTCAGTTATGACTAATCAGGAAAAGTCATGTTTCATGGGCCGGAATTTAAGATTCCCCTGCTTCAGGGTCCTGAATAGATGGGATTACAGCGTGGCGTCATGCCCTCATTCTTTGTTATTCTTCTAGAGGCCAGGTGTGGTGGCACTCAGGAGGCTGAGGCAGGAGATCACCTCACTTTCAAGGCCAGCCTGAACTGTGTAGTGAGACCCAGTCTCCAAAAGGAAAAAAGAAAAAAATCTTCCAGAGCTAAAGTTCTGAGGATAGTAGTTAGGTGATTGTCTAGACTTCTACATGACTGCGTTTTGTCTTGTCCTGTTCAGTTTTAATGTGGATTCTCCCTCTGGCAAGGGAAATAATTTGAACAATGTTTAGCTCAGGGCAATTATTGAGTCACCTCCAGCGCCTCTGAGGATTTCTTCTGGGATAGTAGAGGGTGAACGTGTCTTCAGTTCTTATGTTGCTCTCAGAGAAAGCAAGCCAGCAATTTGCGATGCATCAGGCACCATGTTGGGTGTTACATAGGCTTTCCCATTTATTAAGCTTTGTATTGTATTCTTTTATATAGATAAGAAAATTGAAGGTGAGAGGAATTTCATAATTTGTCTATCACTTCTGTTGAGTGACAGCTTGAAAGAAATCATCGTGGTAGGAGAGAATGATAATTGCTTACTCTCCTGGTTCTTTACTTACAGGCATCATTTTTGACCCTTCTGTTTTTCTATATCCTTCACATTTACATGTAACCCAAAGGCTGGTTGTTTTTTCTTCAGAATGCTTTGCATGTAAATCCTATTTATTTTATCCTTCTCTTCCAGGACTACTATGTCATACCTGGAATAATAACAGAAGTAATAAAATTAGGTTTATCTAATACTTTATAGTTTACCTTATGTAATCCTCATTACCACTCTGTGAGACAGATGTTCTTTCTATCTTCTATTAATATTTTTAAAATACAACTTTCACCATTTGCTTGTTCTCTTTGTTCAAGACTTTTGGTGATTTCACAGCAGGCTGAATAATGAAAACAAAAATATTATTTGCAGTTGCCATTCTCCATAATTTGATTGTAAACTAGCCTTTTTTATTGCTCTAGAATTTTCTCGAACCTTCCTTTCAAGTCAATTTTGTTTACTTCAGGAAGCTGTTGCTTCCTATATATACAGACACATATAGTACAGGTAGTATGTTTGGTGCTAGGTATAGAAAGATTGGTTGAACATTCTTGTCTTCAGGAAATACACTGCCTACTGGAGGTAAAAAGATACATATAATGAATTATATGTAGAAGTTTATAAACTGAAAGCTGTGTCAGTCTTAGAAGTTTGAAAATTCTGTCTAGAAAACATATCCCCCATCCGTGGGATTTTTTTGTTTTTTAAACATGAAACCATGAGGAACCAGAAAGTAGAAGATGTAAAGAGCTGAGAAATGCTCACAAAATTTTGGAAGCTCTTAGTTAAGTGGTAACTGACATAGCACTTAAAGCGGTCAGCTGGTTTATATGGAAAAATACACCAGATAGGCTCAGAAATTGGAGACACTAGAAACGTCAGAAAGGTGGGGTACAGAGGTGCAAGAAATAACCTAGTTGAAAGTCAGCAGCACTGTGAAAAGCGCCACCCTGCTGAACACAGGGAAAATCAGAACAAGGTTACACACAGATGGTAAGACTCCTCAAGTCTATATGGAAGAGAATGGTGATGGACGCCTATAATCGCAGCCCTCGGAGGCTGAGGCAGGAGGATTGCCATGAGTTGAAGGCCAGCCTGGGATACATACTGAGACCCTGTCTTTAAAAAACAACAAAAAAAGACTGTATGAAAGAAACAGATCCCACAAGTGCTTCGAATTTCTTTGAACTCTGGAATTTTTTTTTTTTTTACTTCAAAAGTGATCTAGGCATCATTTTTATAATATATTATCTGTTGTAATATTTGAAAGATTTTTCCTGAATCTACAAATGAAAATAAGAGTCGCATGCCTGTATGTTCTGTAGCTTAAAACACAAACACCCCTGCATTCCTCCATGAACTTGTGGGTGGATGGGCATGCTGTAGACAAACTGTATACAAGACACCATGTGCTGAAGTTGGCTTTGGATCTCATTAACAGTGCTTACCCAGAGTTGGGAAGGACTCTCATGAAACATATGTGCAGCATCGTTGCTGGTGTGGAAGAAATCCTGGGTTGAATTGAAGTGTTAATCTGTCTGGGAACTGGATATCTTCTACTGTCTCATCTCTTCCTTTCTTAGTTAATAGTGTCTTTTTTTTGTGGGGGGGGGTGCTGCTGCTGGGTATCAAACTCAGGGCCTTGTGCTTGAGCTAAATCCCCAACCCCCCAACAGTATCCTTTTCGTAATTTCATAAAATGTCTTTTAAATTTTGTTTTTGATAGAAACAATCAGAAATGCAAAGTAATCTTTTAAAGCCTAATGCAATTAATACATAGGGGAAAATGCCTATTTTCTACTTGTGCTCTTAAAAATGTGCAGGTTTTAATGGTTTTGTAGGTGTTTAGCAGCTTGTTCTCTTTATTATGTTATTTGCAGACAAATTATTCCTTAGTGTGCTCTTTGGCTCTGGAAAGTAGTGGTACACTATTAAAAGTACAGTGATATGCTTACCTTTTAAAGGGCCTTTTGCCTAGAGCTTGGTAAACGAGAACTTGTATTACAAGTAGCTTTTTGTCTCCAAAATGAAGTGTTACATCTTTATCGTAAGAACAATATATGTCATATAAAAATCAGAAAATACTGAGGAACAATCAATTGAATAACCTTAATATATATCTTCATCCTTTCCCATGTGTGTATATTCAGCTATGTATATATAGAAATATAACATTTATTTGTATGTATTATTTAATCATTTGAGATTTTGAGTGTGTGAGATGTGCAGAACATACTCCTGTATTTATAGTCTAGGTGGATAAGACAGGGCAAAAAATATAAGGAGCAATATGACATCTAGAGCAGTGTCTGTAAACTCTATGATATATACTGAGCTCTTAGGAGCACTGAACATTAAGGATTGGATGCTGCAAGAAGCAAAATACTCGGTGTATGGATGTGCTAAGTGATGGCTGTGTGTCTTGTCCACATCTTCACTCCTAGTTCTTAGTCTAGGTTTGTAGGGTGATTTTCCCCTGGTCCTGGGGATTGAACCCAGGGCCTCACATGGGCTAACGCAAGGGCTTTACCACTGGTCACACCCCCAGACCGTTCCCTTTTAAAGGCAAGGCTTTGCGAAGTTGCCCAAGTTGGCAACTTGAACTTGCGGTCCTTCTGCCTCAGCCTCCCAAATAGCTGGCACTACAGGTGTGCACCACCATGTCTGGCCTAGAAAAATATTAATTCCATTTACAGCAGAAGTAGGCAAATTGAGAGGAAACATTATTTGGGGAAGAATTTTGAGATGTTTGTTCTCCAGGTGAAGTACATAAGCATGTCTATCCCTCTGCTCACAGGCCTCCTGCAGCCCCGGACAGACATTAATGCATCCACAAGATTGTAAACTTCTAACATTATGATGTGATGTTTTTAGTGATACTTTTCATGACTTGATTGCATGGTGCTCTGCTGTGGACTGCATAAGTGACAGTGGAATTCCGTAGGGGTGAGCGCAGTGGGGTGCTGACTCTCCCTGCTGTACGCAGTCAGTTGATGTGAAATCTCCATGTGTCAGATGTTACACGCATTTGTGGAACTAAAAAGCCCCAGCTACGACTGCTCATAGTATTTTAGCCTGCCTGCATGTGTGTGGGCCTGTGAACAGATGATTATTGTTATTAAGCATACATGTATTTAGTTATTAAACTTGGGCTTGTATTATTTTGTAAAGTAATTTAATAAGTTAAAATATCTTTTAAAAGGGCATTTTTGATTTCCATACATTAACTGTAGTATGTGTTCCATGTATGGCCCAAGATAATTCCTCTTCATTCAGTGCAGTGCAGACAAGCCAAATGGTTGGACGCTGGTGATATACACTGTTGAAGACACAGAGTGAGAGTCCTGCTGAATAGTTGAGACAGCTTTGAGAACCAGCTCCTTATTTGGCCTTAGATGAGTTCCCTAAAACACAGGCCTGGGAGATAGTGGGTTTTATTTCACATTATCCTTTGTGCCATCCAACATTACCACTAAACACCAGGGCAAAAAGTTAAAAATTCC
Organism: Hystrix cristata; assembly: GCA_004026905.1. NCBI lineage: Eukaryota > Metazoa > Chordata > Mammalia > Rodentia > Hystricidae > Hystrix > Hystrix cristata. The sequence continues at coordinate 9,237 of PVJO010003912.1, read as the reverse complement.
TATTTTTCAATGAGTTAGAAGAATGAGGGTTTGTTTATATTGTGCTAAGTGTTAAAATAAATGTATACCTTTGAAGTTCTGGCATTTCTTCTTGGTTTGCCTCATGGCATAATAGTTAGGAAGTACTAACAGTATTTGTGTGTGTGTGTGTGTGTGTGTGTGTGTGTGTTTACATGAGTGCAGAGAGAGAGCAAGAAGGGAATGGAGGGGGAGGAGATGGCTAGTTTGCTTAAAAGTTTTTCATGTGACCTTAAATTTGAGATTCTCAAGCTGTTTTTGTTCTAGTCCTGCTGTATCTCACATCTGTGCTTAGCTTTTCACTTATAAATCATGTTTCATGTATATGTACAGCGTTGGGAATGTGACCTTTCTCATGACCCTGTAAGCTAACTTTTTGCTTTGCATTTCCCAGAAGAAATGTCATTAAACATGTACGTTCTGTTTTTCCCTTAGGTAAAAATCTCTACACCAATGAATATGTAGCTATCAAACTGGTAAGTAGACTCTGTGTTTGTAGTAATTGTGTTTTGATGCTCTTACTGCTCGTGGCTTTATGTAGGAAATAGTTGTCACTGTTCACAACAATACTAATGCCATTTTTCCTTGTATATACTCTCACATAATTTTTTTTCAGTTATAATGTTATAGTGATGAATTACTATAGTTAGCAATGATAAATCAAAAATTGGTTGATGAAAAATAGCTAGGAAATGGGGTTGGAGATTTAGCTCAAGTGGTAGAGAGAATGCTTGCCTAGCAAGCACAAGGCCCTGAGTTCAAACCCCAGTGCCCCCAAAATAAAATAAAAATAGCTGGGAAAATTAGTAAATCTGTGGATTCTGTGTCTTTCACAGCGCTATGTTAAAAAAGGTAGTCATTGAAAATTGTATTTCTTTTTCTGCAATATGACTGATCCACTTTGAAAATGCGGGGTATTAAATACTTAGATGAAAATTAAATCTGATCATCTAATCATGGCCTAAAAAACTATTAGGTATAGGGGCTGGGGATTTAGCTCAGTGATTAGGGTGCTTGCCTTGTAAGCACAAGGGCCTGAGTTCGATCCCCGGCACCACAAAAAAAAACCAAAAAACCAAAAAACTATTAGGTATGAAAAACCACATGGTCACATTGGAAGCAGAGCTGAGTACGAATCTTATGAATAACTAAACTAGTCATTGAAACTAGCATCTTATTTATTTTAGATTGAGGGAAGTAATCTTGTGGTGATTGAATGTGTTTTGCACTTACTGCGTTCATTCCTGTTCTATGCTTGGTCCCTTTTCTCTTTCACCTTGTTAGTTTGTGGAGGAATTGGGTTATCTTGTCAAGAACAGAAAGTTCAGATCGTTTTTTCTGCAAAAGGGTGGATGGAAAAAAAAAAAAGAGTAGATGGGGATCAGGCAGCTTCCAGGGAACTGAGCTCTTCTGTGTTTGACTTAAAATTTTTGTTGAGAAATGAAGGCAGAAGAAGAGGGAATGCATATGGCATTGTGGGTCAAATATCCTGATTGAAAATTAAAGGATTGACCATATTTTTTTTTAATTTGTGAGAATTTTATTGTTTTTTAAAAAATATTCTCTAGTAAATCTGCTTTTTTTCTTTCTCTATTTCATTACAGAATGATCTTAGGTTATTCGAGGTACTGATGAGGAGAAGCAAGCAGTCCTCAGAGCACTTTAAAATTTTGTCTCATTGCTGTATACTTGTTATGCCTTTATAGATCAAGACTTCTTTTGAGGCTTTCTATTAAGGACAGTTGTTTTTAATGTAGATTGCTTCTACTGGTTCTCATAGTGGTTGACTTGTGTAGATAATCTTATAAACATATTGTGGACATGACTGACTGTCACATCTCACTTTTCTTTTTATTAAACTTCTATTCTTTTATGGCCAGTAATTCAAAGCACAGGTTTGGGTGCAAGGTAGCCGTCTGCTGTTGGTTTAGGATTTCGGGCAGGTCTGTGTGTTTGAGAATAACTGTGATTCTGGCAAATGGTCAGCCCTCTGTGGAAATGTAGTCAGCATCTGGTGCAGAAATGCAATGAAGCCCTACTGCTGCTGTTTCAATTGTACTTTGTTTGGGTCTTCACTGTGGGTTCTTCTTTCTTAGGTTTTTAAGAACTTTTAAAATATGCAAAGCAAAGAAGATACATAATTAATCCCTCCATTACCCAGTTTCTAGGGTAAAAATTAAAATAACATTGTCTCCATGTTGCTTGTCTTGCTTCCTTCTTTAAGATGTGGACTGTTTGCAAGGCCTTGTGTCCTTAGTGCTTCCAGCAAAGTTTGTGGAAGCCTGGGTTGGCAAGCAGGCTACACCATGCAGTGAAGAGGTTGGCTGAGGGTGTAATTCCTCGGTCTGTGGTAAAAAGCCCCTCATATCCGAATGTATGTGAGGTGTATGCCAGCTTTCAGCCCTGGGACTGTAAAGAGTTTTGCTGCTTTTATTTGTTAAGTTATCCAAGATCAGATTGAATGTTTCCTACTAAGGTTTCCAGTACGAAGTTTGAGAACAGTATGTCTGAGGAAAGCTTTTAAGTTCATTACCCCTTGTGGTTTGCCATAGTCTTAACAACCATTTCTCCAGAAACACTCCTGTTCTAGTGTTTTCATCAGTCTCTAGTTCCATGTTGATCTGCCACTGCTATTTCTGTTTGATTCCTTGTGAAATTACTGTTAGAGACTTTGCTGTTCGACGAATCTTAGAAGTGGCTGCTTTGATGATGATCAGGTAGATGATCTGCAGTGATCTCTTTCTGTCTGAAAAGAAATGAATAAGACAGTGACAGTGACAGTGTAAGATACTGTACTGGTCTTACATACTTTTCTTTTGATTAAGAATTTTGAGAAGCTTGAAATTCATCTTTTATGATTGTTGATTTTACTCTCAAAGAACGGTGTAAGTTCTTTTTTTATAGAGCTCCTCAGCGATATGAAATACTTAAGTCTGCCTAAGTTGATTTAGATACAACCTTCCTAAAATGTGTCTTCAGGGGGGATAAACTGAATAATTTCAAGGAAATTTGTCAGTGGGCATTTCTGTGTTACTCTAAGTACATTGGAATTTTTCTACATCCATCATCGCCATCTAGCTCCAAAACTTCATCTTCCCCAGCTGCAGTTTTGTTCTCATGAAACATTACTCCTCTTTCCTCCTATTTCCAACCATGGCAACCACCATTCTAATTTCTGTTTCTGTGAGTTATCCTACCCTCAGTACTATATGGAAGTGAAGTCATATACTCTTTGCCCTTTGTGACTGGCTTATTTCACTCAGCATGTTGTCTTCAAGATTCATCCTGTTGTAGCAGGTCCAAATTTCTTTCTTTTTAAATCTGAATGATACTCCATTATAGGTATACGCCACATTTTGTCCAGGCATCATCTATTGATTGGACTTGAGTAGCTTCTACCTTTTAGCAATTGTGAATAGTAGCGCTGTAAACATGGGTGTATATGTGTCTGTTTGAGTCCCTGCTTTCAATTCTTTGGTTTATACTGAACCTGGAGGTGGAATCACTGAACCACAGTAATTCTATGTTTCAGTTTTTAAAGAATCGACATACCGTTTCCACTAGCAGCAGCACTATTTTACATTGCTGCTAGCAGTGCCCAGGAGTTCCAATTTCCCCACATTTGTCAGTGCTTATTTTCTGTTTTTGATGATAGCCATCCTAGTAGGTGTGTAAATGTTGACTTCCCTAGAGATCAGAGTAAGTTTGTGATATTTTTTGCCTATCATTTATTTATAAAAGGACAGGAAACCTTATCTTTCAGAGTAATGTTTTATTGCCTTGTTAACTGTTTGCCTGGTACACTGTCAATTTAGAATAATTAACCAAACAGCACTTTTTTTTAATTATTTTTGAGACATGTTCTCTCTATGCAGTCCAGGGTGGTCTTGAACGCACTGTGTAGCCTAGGCTGGACTCAAAATCAAGGTGGTCCTTCTGCCTCAGCCTCCTGAGGCCTGGGATTACAGGCATGCCCCACCATGCTCAGCCACCAGCCTGTTCTTGAAGTTCGAAATAGAGCAGAATGTGGTTGTTTTGCTGCTTTTCTTTGGGAACTCCCACTTTTGGGAATTTGAACACCACGTTAATTGAAGTTACATGTTAAATTGTACTTACAGTTTTTTAATTCTCTTGTGTATTCTCATAAGCATTGTTTATAATATCAAAAGCTGAAAAGAGTATGTGCACATGCATACACACACACACACACACACACACACACACACACACACACACACCCCTTTACGTGCTGCCATAGAGAGATGTCATCATCACATTTTTTTAATTCAAAGATACATTAATGAACAGCAAATATAGTATGATCTCCTTTATATAAAATTGTGTTCAAGTCTATAGTATATAATAAATACATGGCTGAATAAATATTTAGAAAAACTTTGACCAAAATGTTATTAATAGTGGCTATCTTACTGTGGTAGGATCTCAGATTATTTTTACTTTCTTCCTGATTTTTGTGTATGTGAATTTTTTGAACGTGAATTATTTTTCTAAAAATAATAAAACAGTTGTAACACCTTCCCCCATTTCATAATTTAAAAAACAGGAAATCCATGCTGTTATTTTTTTTTTAAGATTTTACATTTGGTTTCCTGGGAGAACACATTTCAAAAAGAATGTTCTACACTGAGGGAGCTGTCCATGAATGATGATTTGTGAAAGTGTGTTTGTGTTTGACTATTCATAGAAGTTGAATGCTTGAGCTGTACTTCCAAAGACAGGCCGTGGTTAGAACAGACTGTCATATATAGATACTATCTCTAAAATACTCAGTGATCTTAGCTCTTGTTTACTGCGAGCATAGGGATTGAAAAGTCTCATTTGCCTAAATCTGATTCTCTTTGGGTTTCAGGAACCAATAAAATCACGAGCTCCGCAGCTTCATGTAGAGTACAAGTATTATAAACAACTTGGCAGTGCAGGTAAGTCAAGTTTTTTTCTTTTTTTTCCCCCTCTAGTTAGTATACAGTTTAGTTGGAAACCCTAAAATAGGCACATTTTTTGTTTGGTTTTCCTTTTTTACCAAACCATGTATCTCCCCTGCTCTCTGGACAGTTACCCAGATTTCTTGCTCTTTGGTTCCTAGGGGATGGTTAAATTGACTGGAGCTCTCTGATCCTAATCACTGCTTCAGATGCACATGCGGGCTAGGGTTTTACTTTTTGGTAGTTGTTTGTTTGTTTTTGTACTGGGTCTTGGACCCAGGGCCTTCACACTGAGGTACATCCCCAGACTTTTTTTTTTTATTTATCTTTTTAATTTGAAACAAGATCTCATTAAGTCACTAAGTTGCCCAAACTGGGCTCAAACTTGCAGTCCTCCTGCCTTAGCCTCCAAAAATGCTGGGAGAGGCCAAGGCAGGAAGATCACCATGAGTTTGAGGCCAGCCTGGGCTACATAGTGAGTTCAAGTTTAACCTGAACTAAATGAGACCCTGTCTCAAAAAAAAAAAAAAAAAAAAATATGTTGGGACTACAGGCATGTGTCACCACACTTGCTTATTCTTTTCATTTCTTTATGTATACTAAAAGAAAGGAAAAAAGATTGATAATTTGCTAGCTGTATTCTAAAGATACTGAGACAAATTCTGAAATACCACAACACTGTCTTTTTCCGCTGTTCTTGTTAGTTTGCAAGAGCTATCCATAACATTACCTTTGGGGGTTTTTTTTGTTCGTTTGTTTGTTTGTTTTTTAAGGTACTGGGGATTTTACCCAAGGCCTTGCTCTTCTACTAAGCTATGTTCCCAGACCTTTTTTATTTTCAGGATCTTGCTAAATTGCCCAGGCTAGCCTTGAACTTGTGATCCGCCTGCCTTAGCCTCCCAAGTAGCTGGGATTTCAGGTGTGTGCTACTGTGCCTGGCACCTTTGGATATTTTTCAAAAGAAAGTTTATAATTTTTTAAATGTCTGCTGTTTACCAAAAAGCTCTAATTTCTAAAATATCTTACTGGCTTTCAGAAAAATCTTTTGACTAAGCAGATGTACCAACACTAAATAGGATGCACTTATAGGTCACCTCTCAGAAGGTGAAATTCTTCATAGCTAGTTTCATTGCTTGACGTTTGTAGAAATTCCTCTGCTTTGGTGCTTCTGTACGTGTGACACTTTTATGTGAATGACCCAAGCATGGTTTGAATGTACTATTGAACAGTTTTACTTGAATAACACCCAGTGGCTATAGAATTACATAAGAGCCCCTGGGTGTTCTTCAGATCTTATAACCTGACCGTGGAAGTATTCAGCCATTGTTATAATCTAGGGAGACATGATGATAGGTATTTGTCTTTCTTTGACCTTAGTGTGAGTTTTTGTTCACAGTAAGTAGTCTCTTGGTACATTTCTTGACTTAATTGTATCCTTGACAAATTGTATGCCTTCCTGGCACAAAATGTGAGAATGGCAACTGAGCTCACAGATGTATACATGGTTTAAGGTTATCTTCCCCCATGCCTCAGAATTAAATTTTAATTATTGTTCCTCTTATGTTCTTCCTGTTTCGTAATATTGTTCGAGTTTCATAAATTTCACAGCAATGACTATCACAGCACACTTATGATAAGTATGTTTATGCATCTTTCACAAATCTAAGACACAGGTAAAAAAAAAAAACAGGCCTCATCCAGCCTGACTGAAGAAGTGATCAGGCCAGTTTAAAGGGTTTACTCTGTGAGTCTTTCCAGATAGACCCAGCAGATCAGGCCAATTTTTCTGTTTTTGAGGGGACACTTGGGAATTGAACTTGGGGCCTTGTGCTTCCTAGGCAAACACTCTGCTGCTGAGCTAAATCCCCAACCCCTCCTTTTAAAATAAAGAGCCAAATAAAGCATGCACAGGGTGCATACCTATAGTCCTAGCAGCTTGGGAGGCTTAGGGGGAAGTATTGCTTAGGCCTAGGAGTTTGAGACCACCACATCTGAAAAAAACAAAGCAGGACTGGGGATGTAGCTCAGTGGTACAGCACTTGCCTACAAGTGCTTGCCTACCTTGTTCAGGTCCCAGGTTTTGTCCTGAGCACTGTCCAAAAAAGAAACCCCCAAAAATCTCACCAACTTGTTAGGTAGGAGTCAAATCTTTGCCGCTTACAACTTTCTCTAAAATATAACTCTTTTCAGTCTTGAGGTTTTGGCATTCTTTGTGCCCTTTAAAAGCAAGAAGTAGGGGGCTGGGGATTTAGCTCAGTGATTAGAGTGCTTGCCTTGCAAGCACAAGGTCCTGAGTTCGATCCCCGGCACCACAAAAAAAAAAAAAAAAAAAAGCAAGAAGTAAATAGAACATTAGAAGAAAGGGCAGTATAAAGAAGAAACTAGCTCTCAGACTGGTACATCAACCATTGTCATCTGTGGGAACAGCAGGGCTCTGTTGCAGTGGTCAGGCCAGCTGTTACGGTAGGCTGGACATCATAGATCTCTCTCCAGAATATTTCCTGACAATCATCAAAAAAAAATTTTTTTTCCCATCAAAAATTTTGAAGCCTTCTGTGTTTTATGTGAGGTTCGGTGGCAATTCCTAGCTCCCTTTTTGCTCCTGGAAGTCACCCACTCCTTTTAAAGTAACTGATGTAGTTATTGTCTTAATAGAGTGGTACCTTGGTTCACGAACACTTTTGTGTATGAACAGTTTGGTTCACAAGCAGAAGTGTTTGGCACAATTTTGTTTTTGTTTACAAAGTCTGCATCAGGTAACGAACACAACCGGGGCCATCCTTCCCGCATGAACACAAACGTGCCATCCTTTCCAGAATCATGAAATGAATTAAATTCATGAACTGAGGGTACCACTGTATTCTTGCCTGAATCTAATGGGTAACCTGAACCTTTTCGTAAATAGGAAGAACTTTGGAGGTCTGTTTCATGTTTCTCTCCAGTGTGAGAATTGCTTTTCGGATTTTCTTAAATGGTCATCTATCTCTGCTTGACTTCTAGCTATAGTGTTCACCATTCTTCAGGGTAATTCACTGATGGAAAGCCCAAGACATTTGAATTTCTTCACATTGGTCCAAAATTTGCTGGGATTTGTTTGTTGTGTTTTGTTTTTTCATTTCCATGGAGCATAGTTGGACCTTCCTCTGACAGTTCAGAGACATTTATCATAGTTGTTGTGTAATGCCCCATTTACCATCCACCTCCAAGTGTTTTTGGCCAAGTGTCTTCGGTTTATTCAGTCTTTCTGCATAGCATGGGTTACAGGTTCTCTCCAGTTGTTACACTAGCAAGCATGGGCATCTGCATATATGCCACCTTTAGTTTTGTGATGTTTCTCTTAAATCAACCTCATAAAACAGTGGAAATAACTTTGTACATGGAAACAGTGGGTTGCTATCCTCTCTAATCTCTGGACACAAAGTTTCTCTTAATTTACATTATCTTTTTCCCAGATTGAGATGTAATTGACAAACAAAATTTCATATAGGTGACTGTCAGTGCTTTTACAAAGTCATATTTAGGTGAAACCTGTAAATCTTTTTTATGTAAATTGCCATTTATGAAGTTTTTTGGCATTTTGTAATTATATAATAAATTTTGAGTGCCTAAAACTGTCAAATGTCGTTTTATCCCATTGTTACTAATATTTTAAAACCCTAATTATCCTGTTGTTACATACTTTTTTGGGGGGGCAGTGCAGGGGATTGAACTCAAGGCCTTGCTCTTGCTAGGCAAGTGCTCTACCACTAAATCTCCAACCCTGTACTTTTTAAGAATTGTAATTGCATGTAAGCTCCTTGAGAACAAGGCTTGTACCTTCCTCACCATTTTACTCAAGATCCAGTATAGTTCCATCACGTGATAGACAGTCAGTATTTCAGTGGTAGTAAGAAGTTAGAGATTTAGTAAGCTTGCCTGTTTATATATGTATGTATGTCTGTCTATCTTTATTCATTTATTTATTAATTTATTTATTTATTTATGGTGCTGGAGATCAAACTCAAGGCCTTGTGCTTTGTTTGTGCTTACAAGGCAAGCACTCTAACCACTGAGCTAAATCCCCAGCCCAAGCTTGCCTTTTTAGATTTTTACCAAGTTACTAGCAAAAAATGGTCCTTGAAGATAGCCAAAAAAGAGAGGAAATTATATTTATTTATTATTTTTTTTTATTTTTACCAAGAACATGTATTGGTACATTGTATACATAATGATCATAATCAACATGGTTATTTTGTACCTGTACATGATACATCTTGGTTCTCCCCGCTTCCCCCCC